>JAQZBX010106147.1:0-10775 GCA_029593785.1 Cabassous unicinctus
TTTACATGTACCCAGTATATTTAATTGAGAAATGAATGTTTTTATTCAATTGTGTTTTCTTTTTATTTTTAAATTATTGTTTATATTTTCAATTATCAAATGTACAAAATAAAGTTTAAAAAATACTAAAAAAAATAAAATTGTTAAAATAGCAAACACACACACAAAGTACAATGAGCTAACATTTCACACCGATTAGAATGGCCACTATTAAAAAGACAGAGAACTACAACTGATAGAGAGGATGTGGAGAGATAGGAGCACTTATTCATTGTTGATGGGAATATAGCATGGTATGGCCATTGTGGAGGACTGTCTGGCAGTTTCCAAAGAAGTTGAATCTAGATTTGCCACAGAACCCAGCAATACCACTACTGGGTGTATATATATATATATCCAGAAGAACTGAGAGCAGTTATAAGAATAGACATCTGCACAACAATGTTCATAGCAATGCTATTCACAATTGCCAAAAGATGGAAACAACCCAGATGTCCATCAACTGATGGATGGATAAACAAACTGTGGTATATACACTCAATGGTATATTATGCAGCTGTAAGAACTGAATTCATAAAGCATATGACAACATGGAAGAACCTGGAGGACATTATGTTGAGTGAAGCAAGCCCAACACAAAAGGATAATTACTGTATGATTGCACTACTATGAGCTAAATATATGTGTAATCTCATGGAGTTAATAACCTGAATATGGGTCACCTGAAAATAGGATAAGATTAGAGAATGGAAAGCTGAGGTTTAACTTGTGCAGAAAGGATGTGTGTTAATCTTTGAAAATGAATAGAAAAGGTAAAAAAGCACAACATAGTATTTGTAACTAGCAGTACTATCATATGGGTATGACAGTGGTTGAGCAGGAATGTCTAAGGTCATGTATATTACTAAAAGGCAAGCTAAAACATGTAACATGGGACTGTATAGCATAGTAAAACCTAATATGAAATATGAATATGGGTAATATTGCATATATAAGACTGTTTTTCTTTAAAACGGAACAAATGTATTTCCATGTTACAAAATGCTAATATCAGACAAAAAAAGCCACATTATGCTAAGTGAAAGAAACCAGACACAAAGTAGTACATAGCGTATGATTCCATTTATATAAAATCTAAATATAAATGCATTTATAAATATGAAATTGTGTTAGTGGTTATGCAAGGCTGGGAATGGATAGAAGGATTGAGAAGTGACTGCTGAGCGATGTGGACTTTTTCTTTTGGAGTAATGAAATTGTTCTAAAATTTTTTGTGGTGATGAATACACAACGTTGTGATTATACTAAAAGCTGTTGATTGTATACTTTGGATGGATTGTATGTTATGTGAATATATCTCAATAAAACTGAAAAAAAAGGCAAGCCTCAGGAGCTGTTAGTGAACTGGTGACTGATTAGTAAATCTTGTAACAATGCATTCTTTAGAGGTCCTGCTACTCCTCACATGCCTACTCCATCTGTACATGAACATGCATTATAAAAGACCCCTCTCCTGTTACGGTGAGCGTGGGCAATTGAGCTTGGAAAAGCCTGTCTCTCCTGCCGCTGAGGATGAGGACTGCATATAAGGCCTCTAAATAAATGCTCATTATTCACCAAGCTGGACTTGTCTGAGTTCTTTCTTTGGTGTCACATATCCATCTCAGTTTGGCAGGAAGCTATCATTTCCTTGCAATATTCCTTGCAATATTCGGGCCATGGCTACTAGTTTTAGATTAATTTATTCCTTTTCTAGTTTCTTCAGATGGAAGATTAGGTATTGACTTGAGATTGTTCTTCTTTTTTTATGTAGGTTATTTATAGCTCTGACTTTCTCTCTGAGAACTGCTTTTGCTGCATCCCATAAATTTTAGTATGTCGTGTTTTTGTTCTCATTAATAAACTTATTGGCCACTTGAATATCTGAAACCACGGGCAGGCTAAAATTGGTTTGTCATGACTTCCTTTTTCTGTGACCTTTTTTTCTGAGCTGGTTTTGCAGGCAGCCAAGCTTAACCGTGAGTACTATAATGCAAGCATGCATAGAAATGCAGACTCCTGTCCTTTAGATGACCTTTGTAACACCAGGAACCAATATCACCTCCCTTGGGACTAAAATGACAAGGACAGAGACATCAGAAGCAAATCAAATGTGAGAGGTCCTTCAATAAGGTCGATCTGTCCTAAAGTCCACTCTACTGTATATTGACAACACTATAATTAACCAATTGGACTATGCCAAGTCAAAACTCCCCAATTCCGTCTCTACCTCCCACCTCCCATTCCCATAAAATTTCCCTTAGTTCTCAGATTAGGAAGACAGATTTGAGCCTTGCCTCCTGTCTCATTGCCAGTTGACCTTGCAATAAAACTCTTTTCTCAAAATCCTGATGTCATAGTATTGGCCTCCGTGTGTGTCAGGCAGCAAGCCCTGGCTTGGTAACAAATTTTAGTGACCACTAAAGGACTTCTGGTGTCAGGACCACCTGCCCAAGGTATTACAGACCTAGTGGGGCACAGGCCCTCCTTGCCAACCCTGAGTGGCCACCTAGACCTGGCACTTTAGACCTTTCAGCACTATTTTCAATATTGAGGAAATAAATTTCTGGAATGGATGTGTTTTGGGTAAGTAAGCTCATATGAGTGTCTATTCTCTTATCCACTGTTTGTTAGGATTGTGGGTTAGAGTCCCACCTTTTGGATAAGTTTTGTCCCTTAGGGTTAGAGTCCCCTTTTAGGAGCAGGAAAGATCTTTTGTTGAGTTAGAGTCCCAAGATTAAGAACAATAGAAGAGAACTTAGCCATGGAACTGCTTATCTTGGAAAGTTTTAAAAGTACCTAAGTTGGAATATCTTTGTAAGAAATTTTAACTATGGTTAATGTTAATGGTATACCTGATTGCAGTACTTTAGGGTATATTTCACAAAATTTGTCTTTGTTCAGCTACGAGCCAATGAAAAGTAAAATGATAATTTTCTTTTGTAACACAGCCTGGTCTGTCCCAATATAAATTAGAATCGGGGGGCACACTGGCCTGAAAATTGATCTTTATTGTGGTACTATCTGTGATGGTTAGGCTAATGAGTCAACTCTGCCAGGTAATAGTGCCCAGTTGCTTGGTCAAACAAGCACTGGGCTAATTGTAATACAAGTGCATTTCATAGACTTTAATCATTAGTGAGTTGATTGCATAGTTGGCTGATTACATCTACAAGCAACTAAGGAGATTGCTATCAGCAATGAGTGGTCTCATCCAATCAGTTGAAGGCCTTAAAAGGGGAAGTGATTTCAGCATTCAGAGAGAGAATTCCCATCTCTACTTCAGACAGCCAGCATCTCCTGGGAACTCATCAAGGACCTTCATTGGAGCCCCTGATTTGCAGGCTTCTTTGCAGAATTTGGACTTATGCATCCCTATGGTCCTGTGAGAGAATTTTATAAAAATCTCATACTGTTTACAGGTATCTCCTGTCAGTTCTGTTTCCTTAGAGAACCCTGACTAATACACTATCATACAATTAGACATTTTGTAAAAGGGAAGAGAAATGGGATGAAATCCCATATGTTCAATCTTTTATGTCTTTGTATCAGAATAAGAATTTAGAGAAAAGGTGCACAGTTGTGGTTCAAAGGGAGGGAACTCAGGCAAATCAGACAAGGCCTGTGCTAGAGGTTCTCCCTTACAAGGTTTGCAATGATTAATAGGTCATAAGACTGTAAATCAATACCCCTGTGACATAAATTGAAGAAAGGCAGCCTCTAGCCGTAACCCACCTGACCAATTGAACAAGCCAGCCATTGCCTAGCTAGGAGGCAGCCCATCCCCTCCCAAGAATAAACAAAGTGGAGCAGATAAGGGCCTTCACCCCCTCTAGGCCCAGGCACCACCAACCCCTCCCACATTCCAAGAATATCCTACCTCCTAGCCCCCTACCCTCCAGCCATTTGGCCCCAGGCTGTACTCAGTTTCCCTGCCTATTAATGTACCGTATAAAGTCATATCCACCACCTTCCTTAGATGGGCTGAAGTCTATTCTTCAGACTTCCTCCATTGGGAGAGCTTCCCAATAAACTTTCTGCCTGCAATCATCAGTCTCTTCGTTGCAATGAGTGCCGTTTTTCTCTAACAGCCTGTATTGCCAGATTCCAAACCAGCTGTTGATCTACTCCTACCCCACTTGAAGCCTCCTTCAGCACCCCCACCATACATGGCAGAACCTGGAATGAGACATACAGAGACATCCACTAACCTTCCAGAGGCCACTGAATTGGCCTTATACACTTCCTTACCTACTGGTCAAGAAGGACCCTCTCCTCTCCCACATCCTACAGGGTATTCAATTCAACCCAGGGAATTCTCAACTCCAAGAAAGGCAATTCCCACTCAGACAAGTCCCTATAGAACTGTATAAGCAAGGCAATCTTAGAGGGATTTTCCCTTCTCTACCTCCAGTCTATATAATTGGAAAAATAATATGCCCTCTTATCAAAATGACCCTAGAAAAATGGAGAATCTCTTTACTTCTGTTTTCACTACGCATAACCCCACCTGGGCAGACAGTGAGGCTCTCAGGAACACCCTCTGTATGCCTGAGGAACCAAGGATAGTTTTTGAAAAGGCTTGTCAAGAGGCCAAAAGACTGTGTGAATTAAAAAATAACAACTCTATTCAAACATCAGCAGCATTGGTCATTCCAGGAGTGGAGACTGGGTGGGACCCAAATGACCCTAGGGACCAGGCCAAACTAAACCATTATAAAGAATGTATCATAATGGGATGCAAAAGGGAGTACCAAAGTCAGAGAGTTTAAAGAAGGTTCAGGAGGTACCACAAGGGTCAAAAGAAAACCTGTCCACTTTTCTTGAAAGTGTTTGAGGAATACAGACAATACACTAATTTGAACCCAGAACACCTAGATAATATTGATAATGAGCAAAAGCAGGTCTCTTCCTCCCAATGCATCTTTAAAGTCAATTCCCGAGACACTGGGGTTTCAAAGAGAGAAAGAGTTTTATTGGTTGCACAAGCAATGGAGCACAAGTGGCCTCATGGCCCCAAACTGCCTCCCTGATCTGCAGAAATTCTAATATTTTATAACAGGATGCTAATGAATAATTGGGGTGGAGCTGAACACAAGTTCCTTCATTAATAAACGTTAAGGGGTGGGGTAGTAAACCAGGGTCAGTCACAAGGCTTTGGGATAGGGGTATACAGAAAAAAGGTCAGTTACAAGGTCTTTCATGTGGATACTAAACAGAGGTGGGTGGAGTAGTTACTATTCTAATAGTAAGTATACACAAGGGTGCAGTCAATCTAGAATTACCATCACAATAGTAGCGTACATAAGAGTGAGGTTAAGTCTAGAGTAACCACAAACAGGTTCAGCAATTTCAGGTATTAACCCTTTGCTATTTTATAATATAAAGGCATCTATATAATGATTTAATAATTATAATTTTTGTCAATTCTTAATCCTCAGTTATAATATGAGGCCAGTCAATATGACTTTCATTAGTCAAAGTGTTCCAGATAGAAGGAAAATGTTTTCAATAATGAGATCAGACCCGGGGTGGGGGGTGAGGAACAAAACAGCAAGATATGAGGTGCCAAGCTGCTCTGCTGTCCACTGCTTTGAGCCACAACCTGCTGGAGCCAAAGGAGACATCAGTGGATGAAAACAGACCATCATGGGTAAGACCCCCAGGAACCCAATGCTATCCAAAAGAATCACCCTATGATACAGCCACAACAATGCGTCTATTGCAAATAAGAGGATCATTGGAAGTGGAATGTCCTAATTTCCCAGAAGAAAGAGTCAAAAGTCCTCTGCAAGCCTGTTTATCAAATGCCCCAGCATTTGACAGGGCCCAGGGGCAACTCTCAATTCAAGGAGCCCCATAAACATTTCCCATGTGGAGTCCCAGGTAACTATAATGGTGAGAAAGAAGCACATAAACTTTTTTGGAAGACACCAGAGCAACCTACTCTGTTCTAAACCAAAGGCAGGGTCCTTGTTCCCCAAGAACCATGGCTATAACTGGAGTATCAGGGGAAATGGCCGAGAAACCCTTTCTACAACTCCTTGAATGTCAACTGGGAGAAAATAGTCTAAGACACAGTTTCCTTTACATGCCTGAATGCCCTATACCATTGCTTGGATGGGACTTACTAAACAAACTAAATGCACAAGTAACTTTCTCATCAGAGAAAATAAACATTGGGGTTCCTCCTGAGCAAGCCTGTCCTTTTCAAGCTGCTTTGTTACCACTGGATGGAGAAATACAACCTGGAAATCCCGGTGACATCCTGAAGAATGTGATGACAGAGGTGTGGGTGGATGGGATGAGCTGGGATGGCTGAACCAGTTAAGGTAAAATTCTACCCTGGGGCAAAAATTCCTAATGTAAAACAATACCCTCTAAAAGGCATGCAAGAGAAGGCATTGGACCCCTAATAGATGCTTTTCTCCCATAACAACCTTGTTGATTCCCATATAATACTATTTTTGTCAGTTCAAAACCCGGTGCTAATGAGTACTGCTTTGTACAAGACTTAAGGGTCATTAAACAAATAGTGGAAGATATTCATCCAGTGGTACTGAATTGTTACTCCTTGCTCATCACTTTATCAGGTGACTTTTGTTGGTTCACAGTATTAGAATTAAAAGGTGCTTTCTATTGTATACCTCTGAGCCCAGAATCTCAAGTATTGTTTGCTTTCGAATGGGAAGATCCAAGGACAAATGTAATGCAACAACACTTCTGGTCTGCACTCTCATGGGGATTAAAAATGCCACCACTATATTCGGAGAAACCCTAGCTAAAGATTTAAGGGCACTCCAACTTCAGGAAGTTATTGTTACTATAATATGTAAGTGACAGCCTGATTGCCAGTGCCATCAAGGAAGCTTCAGATAAGAATAGTGTTTTAACTCTGAACTTCCTGGCAAACTGAGAATACAAGATCTCCAAGAAAAAGTCACGAATCTCACAACCTACTATGCAGTCTCCAGGATTTGAACTGTCAAAAGATCAAAGAAATCTGTTGCCAGGAGAGCAAGAGTAGAAAGAATAGCTATAACCACCAGTAGGTAACTTTGAGGGTTTCTAGGGATAGCTGGTTTTTGCCCTGTATATGATTTCCAAGTGTTGGACTTGTAGCTAAACCTTTGTATGAAGCCCTTAAAGGAAAAGATAATGAGCCACTAGATAGACCTGCTGGATGCCAGCAGGCATTAAATACTATTAAAGAAAAACTTTTAATGGCACCAGTGAAGCAGGCTAGTAAGATAGGGAATTAATAGATGGATCTGGAACCTGGCAAGAAGTCCATGTGTATATTGATACCCCCAAGATGGCTGCTGGAAGACCCTCGCAAGATTTCTGCCATCCAGAATGAGATTCCGTCTGGAAGCCAGAAGAAGCCCCAGATATTCTCCAGGGACATTATTATTAGTCCCTCCCGGGGGATTAATGGGTGAGGTAATCAATCAAAACAGCAAACAGCTGGGACTCCTCCCATGCCATTAGCAAAGGGGCGGAATAAGTAATGGTTCAAAAATCAAGCGCAAAGGCCAAATAGCTCTCTCTTCTGTGCCCTGCTCTTGCTGTGTTCCCCCTGCATGGATCAACACACAAGTAAAACCTGGGCATTTATAATCTAAAATGGGAAATTGTAGTCTACAAATCAGCCCTCTTTATCACTTTTCAGCCCCTTACTCTCTACCAGGGACCCATGATCTGTTATTTCCTCCCATTTCTCTTCCCTCCCTACCTTAATAAATTACTGGCCTAACTAACCTGATGTGCTCTTGAAATTCATTTCTGCAGCATAGTCAAGAACCTAGACAAAATCCGGTAACACCAGCACTTAGCCTAGCAGATATAAGGAAATCTTTTGATCTTTTTGTACATGAATGGCAAAGGATAAGCCTTTGGGTATTGGTACAAACTTTGAGCAGCACACATAGGCCTATTGCCTACTTTTCCAAACAACTATATAATGACCCAGGGATGGCCAGTGTGCCTCTGGAGAGTGGCCGGTATTTGTGACCTGTTACAGGAAGCCAAAAAGTTTACTTTGGAAGAACCTACCACAGCACACACCCCTCAATGTGTGATAACCCTTCTTGAACAAAAACGGGGATATTAGCTTTTTTCTTGGAGGCTAGGCAAGTACTGGATAATCCTAATGAAAAATTGAAGGCAGTTTCTTCCTTAAATCCTACTCTACTCTTTAACACTACCACACTGCACTGGCAGGCAGATTTGGAAGTGCCAAACAAACATCTTAATTCAACCCTATTTTGGAATGACTCAGGCATCAGTTAAACAACTAAACACTTACCTATACAAGTAAGCAAAAAAAAAAAAAAAGTAGTGAAAATGTACTGTGCTTCAATAGCTCTTATAGACAAACAGAGCTATTCAGTGTAGGGACACAACTGGGACAATCATACAATTTAACCAGGTTAGAACCTAGAAAAAACCCTAAGAATTTCTTCATTTTTCTTTTCTGAAATCTCCTGTCAGACTAAACTAACACATGACCCTAACTAACATGTGACCATAATCCCCTCACCCTCCCGTTCTGCCCAGTACTCCCATTACTCAGGTCCTTCATCATATATAGATATAATCAAAGAGTTAGGAATGTTAGAGGTTCCCCCTTACAAGGTTGGCAATGATTAACAGGTGATAAGACTGTGACTCAATTCCCCCGTGACATAAATTGAAGAATGGCAGCCACCAGCCATAACCTACCTGACTGAGCAAGCTATCGCCTACGGCAGCCCATCCCCTCCCAAGAATGAACAAAGGAGCCATATAGTAGTGGACCAGATAAGGACCTTCACCCCTTCTGGACCCAGGCACCACCAAGCCCTCCCTCATTCCAAGAACACCCTACCTCCTAGACCACTACTCCCTAACCATTTGGCCCCAGGCTTTACTTGGTTTCCTCGCCTATTGATGTACTGTATAAAGTCATATCCACCACCTTCCAGAGGCAGGCTGAAGTCTAATCTTCAGACCCCTTCTGCTGGGAGAGCTTCTCAATAAACTTCCTGCCTGCAGTCATCAGTCTCGTGTTCCAGTGAGTGCCGCTTTTCTCCAACAATAGGAGAGAAGCCATGTACCAATGGCTAGGAAAGTTCATTGTTCACCCAAAAGTGGTTCAAAATTGCTTAATCTGTGCTAAAAATAACCAAAAGATAAGAACCCCTCCTGCTGTAAGGGAGTACAGACAAGAGAAATAGAACCAGGAGAAGACTGGAAAATAGGTTTTACCATCATGCCAAATGCCAGGGGAAATTATAAATTCCTACTAGTATTTATAGATACCATCTCTGGATGCATAGAAGCCTGTTGTAGAACAGATAAGGGCTCAGAAGTAACAAAAGTCCTACTGAAGGAAATTATTCCCCAGTTTGGACTGCCCTACTCTACACAGAGGGACAACGGGGGAGCTTTCAACCCTAAGGTGACCCAGGAGGTAACCGGAGGCCTAGGAATACTCTGGAGGTTGCATGCTTCATGGATGCTGTAGTCCACAGGAAAAGTGGAAAGGATCAACCACACCTTAAAGAAGACTTTAGCAAATATCTGCCAGGAAAGCTAACTTGACATTGGACAGAGCATGCATCTTCTTCTGTTCATAACCTTTGCCCATTTTTCTATTTGTTTGTTTTTCTTCTACTTCTTGTTTTGAATGAATTCCTTATAGGTTGCCAATCTTTGCTGGTTATGTGTTTTGCATATATTTTCCTGGTCCATGGATTTCCCCTCCCTCCCCCACTATAAATAAATAAATAAACAAACAAACAAATAAATCTATGCTTCAGCTTCCTCACCTGTAAAATGGAGATAATTTTAAACAAATTAATATATGTAAAGTACTTAGAACAGTGCTTTTATTATTTATATATTTATTATTAAATATATGTCCCTTGTTTCCCTTTTGATGAATGGAAGTTTAAATTGTTTTTTAGCATCTTTTAATGAATAGAAAATTTTAATTTAATGTCTAAATTTATGAATCTTTTCTCTATAGTTTGCGCTTTCTGTGTCTAACACAAAATCCTTCCCTAACCTCATGATAAGGCTAATCTCCAGACTGATTTTTTATCCTTACTCTGTTTTACCCTTTTTATGTTATGCCCATTATAATCAGGAGAAAAAGGAGAACAGTTACATCATTTTGATGGTTACTTTTCTGGACATTATCATGAGTACTGAAAACAGACTTTACTTTAGTTTACTTAATACAATTATCTTCATAAGATATTTATCATGGTGTTTTATTAAACTGATATTGATGGTTCCTGTATGGTATCTTAATTCAAATTTTAATTTTTTGTGATTTTTTTTTCCATTTTCCTTCCTACAGTTAGTTTTTTTTCCCTCAAATGCTGGTATTTTTTATATATGCTATAATTATTTTTCTTTCACTCTCATAAACCTTACTATGCCCCGCAAATAGATGAATGTTTTACCAAAGACCATGTCTGTCCAGTGAACTGTGTTGATTTGCTGTTCTTTGAAATAAAACCTTACACATCACATTAGCTAAGTATTGTAGTTATCTTACAGTATCATTCTTAGTGAACAAAATTACTTACAGGTTCCTCTGTGGTCGATTATTCTTTTCTGCTCTATTGAAGACAATGTAATACTTTTGGGGAAAGTTTCATGGCTACAAAAGCAGTAGCAGTCCCTAATCAGTGGAAATACTGCCAAAAACAGAGAAGCACTGTCCAAAGCTGGTGAGAACACGA
>JAQZBX010106148.1:0-10777 GCA_029593785.1 Cabassous unicinctus
AGCCATGGTAAGAGTTATTTCACCTTTTTGAGGAAAAGTAAAAGGGGCTAAACCAATTGTGACCTCATTCTACTTATGCTGAGTTCTGACATAAACTGGCATTTTTAGACAAGCCAGTATATTCATTAGGTGGCAGGTATTTGAAATCACAAGAAGATTTAACAATTCAAAGTTAAGTTTTGGATTTATTTGAAATGTCCTTGGTTCTTGGGCCCTGTGAGCCTAATGTACTGAAGTCCTGGCATTTGTCCTATCTGATCCACTTATTAGACTATCAGGAGCTACAGACACTTGCAGCAGGTCCTTGTCTCCCAGAGTCAATGGGGAGTAGTGGAAAAGGGCTGTCAGGAGACAGGAAGAGGTGAGAGGAGCAAAGTTCCCCAGAGGCAGGAGAACACATGGTAATAGCCACAGCACTAGCCACACACCCACAAAATGTAGAACTGTATGAGAAGTCAGCAAACATGAGCATTCCCCGTGTGAAGGGATGTACTTATATTACTGTTGTGGGCCAACCTATCAGGACATCAAAGCCACCAGAAGGGCAGCGAGGCTCTAGGAAAGTGGGATGGCTAGGCTAATGTGTCAGCTCGGCCAGGTAATGGTGTCTGCTGTTGGTCAAGCAAGCTCTGGGCTACTTGTAATACAAGGGCATTTCATGGACTTTAATTATGAGTGAGTTGATTGCATAGATGTCTGCTTGCATCTACAATCAACTGAGGAGGTGGCCTTCAGCAATGAGTGAAGTCTCATCCGAGGAGTTGAAGGCCTTAAAAGGAGAAGTGATTTCAGCATTCAGGGAGAGAATTCCCATCTCTGCTTCAGACAGCCAGCGTCTCCTGGGGAGTACAACACGGACCTTCATCGGAGTCCCCACCTTGCAGCCTCCCCCACAGAATTTGGACTTGTGCAATCTCAAGGTCGTGTGAGAAAATTTTATAAAACCTCATACTATTTACAGATATCTCCTGCAGGTTCGGTTTCCCTAGAGAACACTGACTAATACAAAATTCAAAGATTATTCATTAATTTAATTAATATTAGTAGTAGGTTTTAAAGTTAACTTAACACCTTGAAATCATAAATTAAGCTGACACAGAGAATGCAGTAACATATTAGCTGACACCTAAAATATTTACCCAGAAACTGTAAGTGTAACAATTGTGCTTTAGGGTTTCTAGATTAAGAATTAATCCTATTTGAAAGATGTTTTTAGCATGTCTTATTTACTTGAATGTATAATTTTAAAATTTTATACATTTAAGTCTATTGGAAGTAAAGCTAAGTTCTTTGACAAGTACAACCAGTATAAGAAATTTTAAGAAGGATTTTCAAGAGACATAAACCCAAGACTTGTATAAACTAGAATATAATGCTACCATTATTTTCTACATTATGAGAAAATCGCACAGAAAACCTGTAATCGCTTTTAGAACAAAATTATTAAACTAGTCTAATTTGTCCAAGAAGTCATCTTGATAAGAAATATGACATGACATAGGCATTTTCTATGACATTATATATCAAATATTAAAATTCTTTACATTGTTTAGAAGTATTAAAGATTCCTCCCTTTTATCAACTTGATGTTTTCCTTTTCTTGTACATAGTATTCAAGACCATTAACTTAAACTACAGCTAAATCTTTATTTTTTGTTTTACAGATTCAGCAACAAAAATTTTCCTTAAAGAAACATTGTATTTAAAGCATAAGTAGCTAAGCTTCTTTTCTTTAGGAATTCATAATGTTTTATTTAAAAGTCATACAAGTGATAACTACTGACCAATTGGGGCAGTAGCTCCTTTAAAATTTTAAATTTTTAGAGCCCTACTTTGATTATTTCCTATAAAGGAAGACAAAGTATATCAATCTGTTTCCTGAGAAAATGCATATGTTTATAAGACAGAAAAATACCATCAAACTACTAGACATTCTCAATGAACTAATTGTGTTAAGTAACATATTTAAGATGGAAACAGAAGCAATGGTGTCTAATAACAATGCTTATCTGTGAGGAAAACAAAAGGAAATAATTAAGCACCATTAAGTCTTTGGAGGAACTCCATTGTTGAAAATTTGAGTAACTCTAGGATACCCTTTAAATCTGGGAAGACAATTTCTTTTCCAGGGTACATATATCCCTTGCATTAATGTAATTTAATAACATTGCTTTTTGTTTATTTTGTTTTGTTTTATTTCATTTCATTTCATTAATTTTTAGAAAATTATTCCAAAATTTGCAAACATTCTCTTTCCACAAACAACAAATCCTCCTTCTCCGCTCCCTCTATCCTCTGGTAATCAGTAATCTACTTTCTGTCTTTTGGATTTTGGTATTTCTCGATATTTCATATGTGACATCATACAGTATTTGTCCTTATGTGCCTTGCTTAATTCACTCAATATAATGTTTTGTTTCTTAATTTAAGGAAGAACAATTTTTATTTATTTAATTTATTTATTGTTAGAGAAGTTGTAGGTTTACAGAAATAACATGCAGAAAATACAGAGTTTCCGTATAACCTCCTTGCTGACATACATAGTTTTGGTATTACTAAGACTTTGCACTAATATGGTAGCTTCATTCCAATTAATGAAAGAATATTATTGTGATGGTGCTATTGACTATAGTCCATAATATATATTAGAGTATACATTAGAGTTGACTCTTTGTATTGCTTTTCTGTTTTTTATCAATATTTTATTCTAGTAACATATATACAATCTAAAATTTCCCCTTTAAGCCACATTCAAATATATAATTCAGTGAAATTAATAACATTAAACCATGTTATGGTATGATCACCACTATCCATTATGAAATGTTTCTGTTAACCCACACAGAAACTTTATACCAATTCAGCATTAACTCCTCATCCCTTACCTCCACCTTAGCCCCTGGTCAGTTGAATTCTTTTTTCTGACAATATGAATTTGCTTATTTTAATTATTTCATATCAATGAGATCACACAATATCTGTCCTTTGGTGTGTGTTTTTTTAAATAATACTCTTTATTTCTGTGGGGTTGGTAGTAATGCCCACCTTTCATTTCTAATTTTAGTCACCTGCATCCTCTTTCTCTCTCTTTTGCCTTGTCTGATTGACAAAACATTTGTCAATTTTATTGCTCTTTTCCAGGAACCAACTCTTTGTTTCATGATTTTCTCTATATTTTTAATTCTATATTTCATTTATCTCCACTCTAATCTTTATTATTGCCTCCATTATGCTCACTTTGGTTTTTGTTTGCTCTTTTTCTACATCTTTCATTTGCAAGGTTAGGTATCTGATTTTAGATTTTTCTTCTTTTTTAATGTAAGTAGTTAAAGCTATAAATTTCCTTCTCAGCACAGGCTTTGTTGCATTCCTTAAATTTTGGTATGTTGCATTTTCATTTTCATTAGCCTCAACCTATTTCCTAATTTCCCTTGTGATTTCTTCTTTGACCCATTGGTTGTTTAAGAGTGTGTTATATAATTTCCACATATTTGTGAGTTTTCCAGTTTTCCCTCTTTTATTAATTTCTGACTTCATTACATTGTGGTCAGAGAATATATATTGTGTTATTTCAATATTTTTTAATTTATTGAAATGTTTTGTGATCTAAATTATGGTCTGTTATGGAGACTGATCCATGTGCACTAGAGAAGAATGTGTATTCTGTTGCTGTCGGGTAAAATGTTCTCTCTATGTGCCTGTTGGTTTATAATATCATCCAAGTCTTCTATTTCCTTATTGATCTTCTGTCTAGATGTTCCATCTTTTATTGCAAGTGGTATATTGTATCTCTTACTATTAATGTAGAACCCTCTATTTGTTCATTCAAATCTGTCAATGTCTACTTCATATATTTTGGGGTTTTGCTCTTAGATGCATATATATTTGTAACTGTTATGTCTTCCTGCTGAATTGACTCCTTTATTGTCTTACTTTTTCTTTATTTTTAAAGAAGCTTTAGTTTATATAAATGTTACTTCGAAAATATAGGGGATTCCCATATTCCCTATCTTTTCCCTTTCCCATACTTTTCCCCATTAACAACATCTTTTTTTTTTCAGTGTGGTAAATTTGTTACAATTGATGAACAAATATTGGAACATTGCTACTAACCATGGTGTCTAGTTTACATTATGGTTTACACTTTGCACTGCACAATTTTATAAGTTTTGACAAATGTATAATGGCTTGTATCCATCATTGCAATATCATGCAGAACAATTCCAATGTCCCAAAAATGCCCCATGTTACACCTATTCTTCCCTCTCCCTACCCTCAAAATCTTGGTGACTTTATATCAATGTTACAAGTTCTTCCATTACTAGAATAATAAGAAGTCTACTTTAGTCCATCATCTCTTGTAAACAGTATAGAGTTGGGTCACTTTTTAAAAATTCATTCTGCCAATCTCTGCCTTCTAATTGGAAAGTTTAAGCCATTTACATTTAAAGTAAATACTGTCTTCCTCTGACACTTTCTTATTTGATCTTTGTGTGCCTTATACCTTTTTTGTCCCTCAACATTTCTATTAATGCCTACTTTCATATGTATTTTTTTTTAAAGATTTATTTATTTATTTATTTATCCCCCTCTTGCTGCTTGTGCTTGCTGTGTCCATTCACTGTGTGGCTTCTCCGTGTCTGCTTATCTTCCCCTCGCTGTGAGGTCCCGCTGCATCAGCCCCTCGCGCCGCGCAGGCGGGCCGGCCTGCCCTCACAAGGGGGCCCCCGGAAGCGAACCCGGGGCCTCCCATATGGTAAACAGGGGCTCTATCAACTGAGCCACTCCCGCTTCCCTTATATGTATTTGATATTTTGGTTATGTACCATTTTGAGTCCCTTCTTGTTTCCTTTTGAATATAATTTTCTGATATTTTATTTGTGGTGACCATGGAACTTAAATTTAACATCCTAAATATATAACCATCATGTTTGATTTGATACCAACTTAATTTTTAAAACATACACATACACTGTTCCTATACACTCCCTCCCTTCATGTTTTTTATTCTATTTGCTGCAAATATATCTTTTCCCCCCTCTAGGGGGAAGCAGATGTGGCTCAAGTGATCGAGATCCACCCTACCATATTGGAGATCCTTGGTTTGGTTCCAGTGCCTCCTAAAGAAGACAGCAAGCTGGCGCAATGGACAGGCGTGGCAAGCTGACACAAGAGACAAAAGAAGAAATTTTTCATTTTGGCTATTGTGATCTTCAACCGTGGCATTTCTGTTTGGTTCCTTTTTAAAAATATCTGTCTCTTAACCAAGACTTTCATATTGTTCATCCATGTTGCTGCATGTTTCAGAACTTCATACTCTCTTATGACTGAATATTATTGTATTGTGTATATGTACTACATTTTGTTTATCCGGTCATCATTGATGGACACCTGTATTGTTTCTACTTTTTAGCTTATTAAATGGTGAACTTGTTTAAAGGTCAGAAAACTTTTAAATCTTGCTTTGCATAGTTGTCAGAAGCACTTATTTTGTTGACTTTATTGCTTTTTTGCAATGACTTAATATTTTCTCTCTTTTCTGAAGTCTGATGGAAACAATCCTTAAACAACATTAATTTGGATTTTTTTCAAATAGTTAGAAATTTTAGTGCACCAAAGAAAGTTGGCCTTTTTATGCTAGAAATTCCATTTCCTTTCTGCACTAAGATCTCCTTTCAGTACAGCAATTTGTTAAAATCAAGAGTTCCTAGAGATCATAAAGTATTGAGGTAATATTTGTTACAGCTATTCCATTTTTGCAGATATTGACAACTATTGAGCCCATAGGATTTTACCTCATATTAGGAAGACAAGACATGAACAACTTCTCAATGCTGTAGTCTCAAATACCAAGAAATACCAGAATCCTTAAGACAAACAAATGGGCACATATGAAAGACTCACAGACTGGATTAGCTGTTACCTATCACCTAACAAAGAATGGATCCCTGTTAACCGCCACCCAGCAGAGCTAATTCTCAGAAGTTCATTTCATAAAATCAAAACCAGAATCACATACTGCTGCCAATGTTGGGAGAATGAACTAATGAGAGGTAAAATAAGACTTGTCTAGGAACCACACTTAGTGTATGAAAGCCAAAGAGCTCAATTTCTGTTCATGAGATTTAACAGAAGAAACAAAGGAACCCAAGCCAATAACTCTAAGCATCCAGGACTCCATGAGTGCAAGAGCCCATTGGCTTTTATGATGTGTCTCAGGTCAGTTAGTTTCTGTAGAAATAGAAAGAAAAAAAAAAAAAAAACCTGTCAAGGAATAATAAAGAGACAGTTAATAGCATGTTAATTCACCCTTGTATAGGCAGGAGATCAGGCATTAGATTGTTTTCATCAAAGGAAAAAGCAAGATTTATTTTAAAAAGAAGGAAAGGGAGGAGGAAATATTGTCTGGGACCAGCAAGATTTTTTTTCCCTCCTTGTGTAAGGACACCTTAAAAAATTGGAACTTTAGCTGTCAAACACATGCAATAGGATATCTCTGCATAATGCTTGTCATGTCCTTTGATGCACAAGCCCCTTAGTTAAGCCAGGATAGCACCACTCCCCTTATTAGAGTATCATAGATAAATGTTTGGAAAGTTTGTTGTGCTGGCACATGTATGAAGGAAGGGACACTCATGGAGTTGGAAAAAATATATTGAAATATAAATTGTTACAGCTCTGGGGAAGGCAAATTTGCAAGATTTACTAAAATTAACAGCCTATAAACACGATGATATAGCAGTTGCACTTCCAGTTCCTTCCACTATAGAAATACCCGCACAAGCAGCCAAAAATTTATGTACAAGAAACAGAACCAACTTAATTTTAAAACTAGTATTAAAAAAAGGATCCTAAACAATGGAAGAAACGTCCCTGAGAAAAATAATGCAGAGTATAATTATAATGATGATTCTACTGACCACAACATTACTGACAGAACAATTTCTTAATCCAGGCACATCCTTGGGATAGACGCATGTAAAGTTTAAGTTACTAGTTCAAGTTTGTAAAGGGCAGAGTTAGGATTTTATCCATCAGAACATTGGCTCTTCGGTTCCTTGTCTTTTCTGCTTCAGGGTTCCACTGCTGTAGAACTGGGTATGCTTTCAACATATTATGGGAGAATCGGTTGGGAAAGTGGGTGGCCCTGAAAGGTATCATGTGTGAAGTAGATAGAACTACTACTTCTATGCAGGTTTGCAGCCTGCGATTCCGAAGCGACAACAGTTGAACCTTGTTGCTCACCTTCCTCAGGAGCCAGCGCCCTCCTCACCCATTTCGCCAGAGCCGAGTGGGGCCCAAGGGAAGCTGGACGCCCGTGGGCTCCCGGCACCGCGCTTCCCGTGGTTTGCAACCTTTCACCGCGGCGCGGCTCATCACCGCCTCCACGCTTACCGCGGACAGGTGCGCCAGCTGGAGGAAGCGGAAAGGACAGACGCGCGTCGAGAAGGAGGGTTTTCCACTCTACCCAGCCGCCTTCCGGGCGCGTGTGATGCTTCTGCTTCCATCTTCGGGTTCCTCTGTCCAGCTCCCCGTGGGCAGGGGTCTTGGGGAGGTCGCTCCTACGTCCCCCCCCCACCCCCACCCCCGAATTGGGTCTGGCACACATCAAGCGCTCAGTTAGGATTTGTTGAATTAATACATTGCCGTATTTGAGCTTTTGGTCTTTTGAAGAACCCTGAGAATGTAAATAATGGACGTTTTTTCAAAGGGGGGCTTATTTTAAAATGCCTTTATTCTGGTTAATTTCGAAGCATGCAAATGGTCGCGCAGGGCGGGGCAAAGGAAAGTCCCTGAGTGCACACCTGCACCGCACGAGCTCCCCGCGCTGCACTGCAGGCAGTGGGGTCGGTGGGTTTCCGAGCTGGAGCGAGAAAGGAGTGGAGCTGTGATGGAAACGGCAGGAAGATGAAAAAAAGCAGGGGAGGCGTGGACCAGGGCAGTGAGACCACTGAGGAAGCTTGTGGGGAGGCAAAGGCAGGATCCTGGGTAGACGAGGATTGTTTGTAATGTGTATTAGAACGAGGAGGGAGACTGGAGAAAGGGCACGGAAGAGAAAAAGGGCAAGGAACTAGTGTTTTCCAAGAACAAGGCAGTAAAAGATTGTGATTGATTTCACGTCACAGAGTGAGCGAGTGCAAAAAGCCTACCACCCCGCTTGTGGCGCGCCGTGATTGTATAGTGGTTAGTACTCTGCGCTGTGGCCGCAGCAACCTCGGTTCGAATCCGAGTTTCGGCAGGTTCTGATGCTCCCTTTTGATCTCCAAACCAGCGGTGCTCCATGGTGGCTCCAGATCAATAACCCCCCGCTGCACACAACCTGGGGCCCAGGATTCAGGAAAAGATGAACTAACCACGTTGAACATGCGCAGAAATATTCCCAAAGATGTAATGCCACCCGTCGCTCAACCTTGTTAATAGTTTTTGCACATGGGATGGTGTGTTCATTCCTGATTTCTTTGGTTTAGATATTTCAAATCTATGCAATGAGAAATGAGACAAAATCAAATTCACATTCCAGCAGTTAATTTTACAATAAAATCTAATAAAAAATAAAATAAAATCTAAACTCAAAGCTATCCTCCACTTCCCACCCCACCTCCATTTTTTCAGGCTAACAGAAAATTATTAAATATAATTGATATTGAGTCAAATACACAATCTAAGTGTACAACCTGATGAATTTTGACAAAAGTAACCATCACCAAGATCAAGTTATAGAAAATTCCCCTCAGCCCAGAAAGGTAAGACCCTCTTCCTGTCAATCCCAACCTCACCTCCACTTGGGCTGTCGCCATTCTGATTTCCATTTCCATGGATTAGTTTTAACTGTTCCTGAAATTCACATGAATGAATTTGCTTTTTGCATCTGGCTTCCCCCCACCCCCCACCCCCCATGCAACATAACTGTTCAGATGCAGCCACGTTGTCTGTGTATCAGTAGTTCATTTTAGAGTTATTGATGAGTGTTATTCCAACATGTGAACACACTACAGTTGATGGACAATTGGATTATTTCTAGTTTTAGCTATTATGAATAAGGCTGTCACATACAAAAATCAACTTAAAATAGATCAAAAACCTAAATATAAGAACCAGAACTATAAAACTCCTAGAAGAAAACATGGGGAAGCATCTTCAGAAACTTGTATTGGTCAGTGTTCTCTAGACTTCACACCAAAAACAAGAGCAACAAAAGAAAAAATAGATAAATGGGATATCGTCAAAATTGAAAACTTTTGTGCATCATCATGAAAGTAAAAAGACAACCTAGAGAAGAGGAGAAAATATTTGAAAGCCACCTGTCTGATAAGGGTTTGATATCCAGAATATATAAGGAACTCCTGTAACTCAACAACAAAAAGGCAAAAAATAAAATGTAAAAATGGGCAAAGGACTTGAATAGACATTTCTCCAAAGAACATATACAAATGGTCAAAAAAAAAACACATGAAAAGATGCTCAACATCATTAGCCATTAGGGAAGTGAAAATCAAAACCACAGTGAGAAGCCATTTCGCACCCACTAGAACAGCTACTATTTTAAAAAATGAAAAATTGCAAGTGTTGGAGAGGATGTGAAGAAATAAGAACATTCGTTCATTGTTGGTGGGAATGTAAAATGGTGCAGCTTCGGTGGAAGACTGTTCCTCAGAAAGCTGAACTTAGAATCACCATATGACCCAGCAATTCCACTTCTAGGTATGTATCCAAAAAAATTCAAAGCAGAGATTTGAATATATATTTGCATACCAGTTGTGACAAGTTGAGGTTCTTTTATGAATTCCAAAAAGAAAAAGATTATGTTCTTAACCTAATCTAATCCTGTGGGTACACTTTGATTGCATTAAATTCACTTTAGATCATTTTATTAGATTGCTTTTGATTGGACTATGTCAGGGAGGCATGAGCCAGCTTGGGTCGCAGCCCTCTTGCTGGGTCTGGTATACATGGAAACACAGAAGGAAAGGAAGCTGCCATATTGATCCTGCCATATGAGAGAAAACAGAGAAACACCAAGGGCTGAGAGAGGTCCTGGAGTCTGGAACCAGCAGATAGAGGCACGGAAAGAGGCCCAGAGGGGCTGGGCCCACGGAGCAGCTTAAAGCTAAGGAGATGAGTCCTGCCATGTGCCTGATTGCCCACAGCTGAGCCCTGGGAGACTGTGTGCCTTGAGGGGAAGACAGGGACCTTGGAAGAGATGGCTGCCATCTTGCCTTGCCACGTGGCAGGATGCCAGGATCACCAGTAGCTGACTTTGGTGAGAAAGCATCTCTTCTGGTGCCTTGATTTGGACATTTCACAGCCTCGAAACTGTAAGCTTTTACCCCTAATGAAGTTCCCATTATAAAAGCCAACCCATTTCTAGTATTTTTGCATTGGCAGCCTTTGGCAAACTAAGACACTGGCCAATCTGTGACCTCTCAACATCCGTTCAATAGTATTTCTGCTACACTGACTAAGACACTCCCCCCCCAAAAAAAAATAGAAGACACACAACGAACATACACAGAGAGCAGACAGCAAGTGCAAAAAAAGGGGGTGAGGGGAGATAAATAAATAAATAAAAATAAATCTTTTAAAAAAATATATGGCCCATTTTGAGTCATAGCAGGGATTTTGGTCTGGTTCATCTGAGTGTTTTATATAAACGATAAACGTGGTTAGTTTCTTTTTATGGTAAATCTAACAAATATATGTTTATTGTAAAATAAGCTGTTCTGCTAGATAAAATGCTTTGCTAATTCTTTGCTATATGTGGAGAGAGAGATTGATA
>JAQZBX010106149.1:0-10774 GCA_029593785.1 Cabassous unicinctus
GTTTTTGCTGTTTCTGTGTCCATTCGCTGGGTAACTCTCTGTGTCCGTTTCCTGCCCTCTCTTTTCTTCCTTCTCCTCCTGTCTTCACTGGGATTCAATCCTCGGAACCTCCGATATGGCAGAGAGGCGTCCTACTACCTACCACCTGCGCCACCTTAGTTCCTGGTTTTTCGGTGAGTCTCGTCTTGGCTCTCCCTTGTGTCACTCTCCTGTTATGTCATCATCTTGCTGCATGGCTTGCAGGGCCTGGTGGCTCACCCGTGCACAGGGCCTGGTGGCCCACCCGTGGATGGGGCCTGATGGCTCACCCGCTCCCAGGGCCTGCGATATTACAGTGAATATCATGTGTTTATTCTATTTACAGTACATTTGTTACAAATATAATACATTTTTGAAATTAAGATTATATTTAATTAAGACTTGAGTAGATTTATATTTTAAACAGATCAACTCAACTGTTAAAGTTACATAATAAAGAATGTAATAATTTAAATGAGATTTAAATCTATACTGAGATGAATGAGGAAAAAAAGTCAAACTCCTTTCAAAACTATAGTCCAAGCATCAGAAAAAAACTTAATTTTTCTTACTACAAAGTTATATATAAGCCATAGGGTGGCCCACGTGCCTTCTATATTTTTCTTTTTTTAATTTTTACCAGGAGTTTCCAGGGGTCGAACCCAGGTCCCTCCATAAGGGAGATGGACGCCCAACCACCGGAGCCACATCCACCCCCCTGCTATATCTCTTTAGGTTGACCAAAGATACCCAAAGTTAGTTTTTTCCCATACAGGATGGTCATATAATAAATCAGGCTTAGTTTATTACCAGCATTCTAAAAACCAGACCCAGGTAGAAAAACTAGGTCTGGGGACACATGCATGGTTTCTAATATAGTGAATGTTTAGCCTACCCTGATTATCACAAAATCAGGACAGCAAGAATATTCACACTCTGCTTTTGTATCCTGATGCTAATACTACACTGTCTTGATTACTGTAACTTTAAAATAAGCCCCGAAGTCAAAGAGCATACAATCGTTTTTAAAGTGATTTTGGCTATTCAAGTTCTTTCCATTTCCATATGAATTTTTTTTTTTTCTAACTCATCTCTTGTTGTTTTTTTTTTTTAATTGTCTTCAGCCTTAAAGATGCACAAAGTACCCCTGGTCTCCAACATCTCTGGATTACTCTAATCACCAACCATAATCTCAAATACCTCAACCTGGAAAACACCTGCCTGAAGAATCAGGACTTAGAGGCAGTGTGTGCAGTGCTGAAACACCGAAAATGCTTTCTGGAGTCTTTGAGGTAAATCCTGGCTATGTTTTTGTTATTCTAGGCTTTTCTGTTTCTGATTTTTATTTTGAAATAATTCACACAGTTGCAAAAATAGTATTGTCAATTTCTACTAAAAAGCCTGCTGGGATTTTTATTTGGATTGCATTGAATCTATAGATCAATAGGGGAGAATTGACATCTTAACAATACTGATTCTTCCCAAACCATGAACATGGTTTATCTCTCCATTTACTCATGTTTTCTTTAATTTCTCTTAGCAATGTTTTGTAGTTTTCAATGTACAGCTCTTACACACCCTTTGACAGATTTGACCCTAAGTATTAAATATTTTTGATGCTATTGTAAATGGTATTTTTCTTTAAACTTCGGTTTCTGATTGTCCATTGCTAGTATTTAGAAATGTAATTGATTTTTGTATATTGATCTTGCAACCAGCAACTTTCCTAGCCTCACTTATTATTTCTGATAATTTTGAACATTCTTTTGGATTTTTTACATAGACCAGCATGTTGTCTACAAAAGGACAATTTTTCTTCTTCCTTTCTTAACTTTTATTTCTTTCCAGTCCTCTGCTTTTGCTTCTGCTTCTTCTCTTTACCTTATTGTACTGGCTGGAATCTCTAGTACAATGCTGAAAAGAAAGAGTAAGAGCAGAGAGCCATGCTTTGTTTCTGACCGTAGTTTGTGTCTTACGGGGAATTTGTTCATTTCAGATAAGTTGTCAATTATTTTATGAAAAATTGTTCATAATCCCCTTGTTATCCTTTTAATGTCTGTGAAATCTATAGTGATGTCATCTCTCTCATTCCTGATATTTGTAATTTGTATATTCTCTCTTTTTTCCTGATCAGTCTAGCTAGAAGTTTATAAATTTTATTGGTTTTCTCAAAAAACCAGCTTTTGGTTTCACTGATTTTCTCTATCACTTTTCTGTTTCCTGTTTCACTGGGTTCCACTCTGATGTTTCTTATTTCCTTTATTCTGCTTACTTTGGATTTCATTTTCTCTTTTTTCCTAGTTTTTTAAGGTGGAAGCTGAAATCATTGTTCTGAGACATTTCTTATTTTCTCATATAAGCATTAACAGCATTTATTTTTTAAATATTTGAGGACTTTATTGATATCTTCTATTAATTTCCAAATCACTTGCATTTTGGCCAGAGAATATATTTTGTATTACTCAAATACTCTTAAATTTGTTGAGACGAGTTTTATGGTCCAGAATAAGGTCTAACTTGGTAAATAATCTATGTGCACTTGAAAAGAAGGTGAATTCCACTGTTGTTGGGTGGAGTGTTCTTTAAATGTTAATTATGTCAATTTGGTTAATATTGTTAAAGTCTTCCATATACTGATTTTCTCGCTAATTTATTATTTATAGAGGGTTTTAAGTCTATGACTATAATTGTGGATTTGTCTATTTCTCCTTGTAGTTCTGTGAATTTTTGTTTCATGTATTTTAAAGCTCTGGTATTAGGTGTGTAAACATTTAAAGTTGTTATATGCTCCTGAAAACTTGATCTCTTTATCATTATGGAATTATTCTCTATATTCCATTATTTTCCTGCCTTGTCCCTGGTCTCAAGGGAGAAACTTTCAGTCTTTCACCATTGAATACAATGTTAGCTGTGGGTTTTTCATATATGGCCTTTATCATGTTGAAAAATTTTCTTCAATTCTATCTTTTGGAGTATTTTTATGAAGAAAGAATGCTGTATTTTGTCAAATGCCTTTTCTGCATCAATCAATAGGATCATGTGATTTTCTTCTTCTTTGATTTATTAATGTGGTGTATTATGCTGATCGATTTTCTTGTGTTGAACCACCCTTGCATGCCTGGTACAAAACCCACTTGATCATGATGAATAATTCTTTTAATGTGTTGTTGGATTCGATTAGAAAGTATTTTGTTGAGGATTTTTGCATCCATATACTGTGGGGTCAGTATAAATAACCCTGTTTTCATTTTTTTATTTCATTTATTTGAATCTTCTTTTTTCCTTGTCAATCTAAGGGTTTGTCAGTTTTATTCATCTTCTCAAAGAACGTAGTTTGGTTTTGTTAATTCTCTATTGTGTTTTTTTTTCCCTCTCAATTCTGTTTATTTCTGCTCTGATCTTTGTTATTTCATTCATTCTTCTTGCTTTGGGAATAGTTTGCTGTTCTTTTTCTAGTTCCTCCAGCTGTGTAGTTAGGTCATTGATTTTAGCTCTTTCTTCTTTTTTAATGTAAGCATTTCAGGCTCTAAATTCCCTCTCAGCACTGTCTTTGCTGCATCCCATAGGTTCTGATATGTTGTTTTCTCATTTTCATTCATCTTGAGATAATTATTGATTTCTCTCACAATTTCTTCTTTGACCTACTGATTTAATATTTAAGAGTGTGTTGTTAATCTCCATATATTTGTGAATTTTCCATTTTTCCACCTCTTGTTGAGTCCTAACTTTATTCCATGATGTTCAGAGAAAGTGCTTTCTATAATTTCAAGTTTTTTTAATTTATTGAGATCTGCTTTGTGACCCAACATATGGTCTGTCCTGGAGAAAGAGCCATGAGCACTTGAATAGAGTGTATATCCTACTGTTTTGGGGTACAATGTTCTGTATATGTCTACTAGGCTTAATCCATTTATCATATTATTCAAGCTCTCTATTTCTTTATTGATCCTCTGCCCAGATGTTCTTTCCAGTACTGAGAATAGTGTATTGAAGTCTCCAGCTATTTTTGTAGAGATATCTATTTCTCCTTTCACTTTTGCCAGTGTTTGCCTCATGTAATTTGGTGGATCCTAGTTAGGTGCATGTACATTGATGATTGTTATTTCTTCCCGGTGAATTGCCCCTTTTATTACTATATAATGCCCTTCCTTGTCTCTAATAACAATTTTGTTTAACAGTTTTGCTTTTAATGTCTATTTCATCCAATATAAGTATAGCTACTCCGGCTATTTTTTTGTTACTACATGCATGGAATATCTTTTTCCAGCCTTTCGCTTTCAATCTGTTGGCATCCTTGGGTCTAAGGTGAGTCTCTTTAGACAGCATAATGACGGCTCATAGTTTCTTATACATTCCACCAGTCTGTGTCTTTTGATTCGGGAAGTTTCATCCATTAATATTCATTGTTATTACTGTAAAGGCAGTTCTTCACCCATTTATCTGTCTTATTTTATTTTCACCACTCTTTTCACGCTTTCAGTTACTGTTACTGATATCTTCATTTCTAGACTCCCTTCCAAGCCTCTCTGTCCTGTCTCTTGGTTACAAATTCTCTCAGTTTCTGTTTATCTGTGAATACTCTAAAACTCACCCTCATTTTTGAAAGACAGTCTTGCCAGATATAAGATTCTTGACTGACAGTTTTTCTCTTGCGGTATCTTACCTATATCATACCAATGCTTTCTTGCCTCCATGGTTTTTGATGAGAAATTGGCACTTAAGCTTATTGGGTATCCCTTATATGTTATGCATCACTTTTCTCTTATCGCTTTCAGAATTCTCTCTGTCTTTGGCATTTGACATTCTGATTAGTATGTGTTTCAGAGATGGTCTATTCAGATTTATTCAGGTGGTAGTACATTGTACTCCTTGGACACAGATATCTATGTCCTTCAATAGGGTTGGGAAATTTTCTACCATTATTTCTTCAGATATTCCTTTTGCCCCTTGTCCCCTCTTCTCCTTCTGGGACACCCATGACATGTATGTTTGCACATCTGTCACTTAATTCCCTAAGACCCTTTTCAAATTTTTTCCATTCTTTTCTTTATCTGCTCTTTTATATGTTTGCTTTCAGAGGCCATGTCTTCAAGCTCACTGATCCTTTCTTCTGCCTCCTCAAATCTGCTGTTATATGCCCCCAGTGTATTTTTAATTTCATTTATTGTGCCTTTCATTGCCATAAGATCTTCTATTTTTCTATGCATTCTTTCAAATTCTCCTTTGTGCTAACCCAGTGTCTTCTTAATATCCTTAATCTTGGTAGCCATCTTAATGAATTTATTAAGGAGATTTGTTTGAACATCTATGACTAGTTGTCTCAATTCCTTTATGTACCTGGAGGTTTATCTTGTTCTTTTGACTGGGCCACATCTTCCTGTTTCCTGGTGTGGATTGTAATTTTTTTGCAGGTATCTTGGCATCTGGCTTACTAGATGTATTTATTCTGGGTTTAGTTTCTCTTTTTAGTTAAGAGCTTTCTTGCCCTTTCTTCCTTGCTGGTTGTATAGGAGGAGCAAAGGATGTAGTTGGCACTGTAAACTGTGGAGGCTGAAGCTGCATGTGTTGCCCCAGAAACCAATGAAGCTTCTCCCACCTTTCTCCTCTGCCAGGAGTATGGACAGAGCCACAGACATGTGTAGTAATCCAAGCTGTCCAGGCTTGGACTGAGTTGCCTGGAGAGACTGAGGAAGCTTCATGCCCCTTCCTCCCCTGCCTGGGGCAGGGTTGGAGGTGCAGGTGTGGGCAGCAATCTATATCATGTGGATCCAAACTGAACACTGTTGCCCTGGTAGATGACATAACACTGCCACGGATAGGGATTGTCCCTCTGTGCTCAACAATCTAATCCCTGTGGGCCGAATGCACCTGCAGTTGTCCTGAGAGGCTGAGGGAGTACTGTTCCTTCTGCCATTTAGGTGGTGGAAATGGAACCACCAACACCCAACAGTTCAGTCCATTAGGTTAAAAGTGTCTGCTGTTGCCTGGAGAGGCTGAGGAAACACCAGGCTCCTCCTATCCTATTAGGGGGTGGGGATGGATCCATAGGCACCCAACAGTCCAGTCCGTACAGGCTGAAAGTGCCTGCCATTACCCAGAAAGGCTAAGGAAACAATAGTCCCCTCCTATCCTATTGGGGGGGTGGGGTGGGGATAGATTCACAGGTACCCACCAGTCCAGGCCATGCAGTCCCCTCCTATCCTACTTCATGGTGGGGTTGGAGCTACAGGTGTCTTACTATTCAGTTTGTATGGGCCAAAAGCACCTGCAGTTACCCAGAGAGGCTGGGAAAACACTGTCCTTCTCTTGTCCTATCAGAGGTGTGGGTGGAGCCACAGGTGCCCAACAGTCCAGTTCATGCAGGCCAAAAGCACCTGCAGTTGCTCTGAGGGACTGAGGAAACACCAGCCCCCTCTTATCCTATGGGACGGTGGGGACAGGGGTGGAGATGGAATCAAAGGCGCTCAACAAACCAACTCGTGCTTGAGCCACATCTGCACCCTGCTCGTTTTTGCTCATCGTCTGCTCATTGTCTTGCTCATTGTTTTTGCTCATTGTCTGCTTGTTGTTTGTCTTCTTTAGGAGGCACCAGAAACCGAACCCGGGACCTCCCATGTGGGAGGCGGGCACTCAACTGCTTGAGCAACATCCATTCCCTGATTAACTTTTAAAGAACTGTAAATGATAAGATAAAAGTCTTTAATTTCACCCCAATAGTTACCATATTTAGTGCTCATTATAAATCCATGTTTCGATCTGGTATCAATTTTCTTCTGCTTGAAGGACTTTAACATTTCCTGTAATATAGTTCTGCTGATGATTAATTCTTTCCATTTTATATTTCTGAAGAGTCTTTATTTCACATTTATTTTTGAAAGGTATTTTTGTTATGTAAAGAATTCCAGATTAACAGGTTTACAAACACAGAGACACATGATTTTTAACATATTGAACCACTGTCTTCTAGCTTTCAGTTGCCATCCTTATCTTTATTCCTCTAACACTTTTGGGTGGTTTGGATGTAGTTTCCTCACATGTATGCATTGATCAGTGCTCAACTGAATACTCAGTGGAGACCCTGTTCAGAATTCTCTCGTGTGAATTTCTAGCCCTGTGAACTCTAGCCAACTTTATGTCCATGGACTCTCAGCTCTGACTCTGCAACTCAGGGATATCATTGGCCTCCACCTGACCTTCCCTTCTTTGTGCCACAGACTGTAAACTTTCTCTAGGCAGCAATCTAGGGGAATCATAGCACTTACCTCACTTGTTTCCCATGTTTTAAGGATTATTCTCTTTCATTGTATGGTGTCCAATGTCTTGAAAAGTTTTGTTTCATATATATTTTCTCTGATTTTTTAGTTATTTCAGACAGGTGAGTAAATCCAGTCTGTTACTTCATCTTCACCAAATTAGAAGATCTCTGTGTTTCATTTTTAATAGTCAGGTCATCAAAAGAAAGCAGTAATTTTCCAAATTCATAATCATTTCCTAAGAAATGTTACTAGGTGTCTTGGGCTACTACTGAACACCTTGTTCAGAGACCTTGTATTAGCTTCCTATTGCTGCCATAACAAATTACCTCAAACTTAGCGGCTTAAACAATACAAATTTACTATCTTACAGTTCCTTGGGTCAGAAGTCCAACAGAGGTCTCACTGGGTTACCTCATTACTAAATACCATGGAATGGGTTGGCCTAAACAATGAGAACTTATTGGCTCATAGTTTGAGGCTAGGAGAAGCCCAAAATCGAAGCATCAATAAGGCAATGCTTTCTTCCTGAAGACAGCAGTTCTGGGGCTATCTGCCAGCAATCCTTGGTCCTTGGCTTTTCTGCCCCATGGCAATGAGCTTGGCAGCATCTTCTTTCTCTTCCAGGTCCCACTGACTTCAACTTCTTCCATCTTGTGCCTTTCTGTCCATATATCTGAATTTCATTCTGCTTATAAAGGGCCCCAGTAATAGGATTAAGACCCAACTTTATTAAGTTGGGCCATACCTTAACTGAGGAAACCTCATCAAAAGGTCCTACACTACAATGAGCTCACACCCACAGGCGTGGATTAAGTATTATTTTCAGTATGAATAATGTGGCAGATAGAGGGTTCAAACTAAAGTCTTCTGACTTTGGAATCCATTTACTTCCATTATACCAAATTCTTTGCCTTAAACAATCTTGCACATTAACGTGTGAGAAAGATGCATAGCCGCAAATATGGCAAAAGTGTAATTGAAAAATAAAGTATTGTCATAATAGCATGGTTTCCCCAAAAATTATACCAGTAAACACTAGCTTATAGTCTCAAATTAGTTACAAATTCTTAGAGTGTGGCTTTTGATTTCAGGGGCAGTGTTTTTCTCACTATAATTTCAGAAACCATAGTATGTTAACTTTATATATTTGGGAATTAGACCTCGTTTTCCATGAGACCCACCGCATGTTTATTCACATCAAGCTGTCCCTCTGGCATCCAAGAGCTTATTACTTCACTGATTTAACCTCAAGCCCTCTCTTATCCTCAATTGTCTACTTCCCAAGAATCTTATTTCCCAAAACATCAAGTGTTAGCCAATTGGGCAAATTAAGCCTTGTCAATAGGGTAGAAAGAAGTAGAGGAGCCAGTAATACCTCCTCTTTCCTGCCACTGTCTCTCCATTTTCCCATCAATTAATTTCTCAAAAATCCTGGGTCCTGCCCTGATCAAAATTAAAAGCCTGCTTTATTAAGAACCCTAAACATTTTATAGATATTCAGCTGTTTTATTTAATTAAAGTTACAGTAGACTTGCAAATTTCTGTAATTGTTATGAAAACCTTAGGTTCTACCCAGACTAGTTTGGGGTCCCACCAGTAGTATACTGTATTAGTTTCCTAAAACTGCCATAACAAATTACTACAAACTTGGTGGCTTAAAACAACAGAAATTTATTCTCTCACAGTTCTGAAGGACAGAAGTCTAAAATTAAGGTGTCAGGGTCACAGTCCCTCTGTAGGCTCCAGGAGATTCCTTCCTTGCCTCTTCCTACTTCTGGCCTCCCAGTGTGCCCTGGCCTGTGGCAACATATCTCCACTCTCTTTCTCTATCTTCACGTGGCCTTCTCCCCATTCTCTCTGTTTTTTCTCCTCTGTATGTCTTTTACAAAGACACCCCATTGGATTTAGGGCCTACTCAGGTAATCCAGGATGGTCTCATCTCGAGATCCTTAATTAATTACATCTGCAAATACCTTTTTTCCAAATAAGGTCACATCATAGATTTTTGAGGGTGGAAATGTCCTTTTGGTGGCCACCATTCAACCTGCAACATAGGCTGACCATGAGTTGAGAACCACTGATCTAAGAAGTCATCAGTGATTCCTAATACTTAGGCTAAAGGATGAGATATTCTTCAGATCTATTTTCTGCAGGCAGCTCTTCAGAGGTCTTTCAACAGAGGAATTTTTAAAGGTCTCACAAATACTATAAAACTCTATTATATGGTGCAGCAGTTTGGTATTATTTATGAATTCCAAAAATAGATATTGGATTATGTTTGTAAATTGGTCTGTTCCTCTGGGAGTATTAGATTGTATTAAATTCAGATGTTTCACTTTAACTTGATTAAATAATGATTAAGGCTTTGATTGGGTCACATCAGTAGGACGTTGGGTCCCCACCCCCTTGGTGGGCAGGGACTCACAGAGAAAACTACAGGGCAGAGGAGAGAGTTGGAGTTTTGATGCTGGAGCCCCTGGAAGTAAACACACAGGAGAAGAACACAGAGGAATACAGACAGCTCCATAGACACAGCAGAGGCCCCAGGAAGAGAGAGTGAGCCTGATAGTTTACAGCTGGCCTTATGGAGAAAGGAGAGCAGCTGAACCCAGAAAGAAACAAGCCCCAGATAGAGAGACAAGCCTTATGCTAACCTACAGCTGAGAAAAGAAGAAGCTGGGACCATGGAGCCTTAGCAGGAAGAGGAAAGCTGAACCCTCGCAGAGACTGGCAGCCATCTTACTCCAACACATGGCAACAGACTTTGGTGAGGTAGGTAACTTATGCTTTATGGCCTTGTGACTGTAAGCTTCTACCCCAAATAAATTCCCTCTATAAAAGCCAACAGATTTCTGATATTTTACATCAGCACCTCTTTGGCTGACTCATAAAGTATGTGATTCAAATCTGGACCAGGAAAAGCAAGCATAAAAGAAATATCAAGGGGAAACAAAATATATTTAAATTTCATTAGGTCCCCTTGTTGAATTGAAATTAAAATTTCTTCAAAAAGCTATTTTAAAGATTGCTCTTCTGTTCTCTTTGGTTTGGTTTCATTTGGTTTGATGTGATGTGGTTGTGTGGTAGAGGAAGATGGTTAAGAACTTGGAACAGGGGACAAAAAACTTTAATTTTTTAACCAATTAAGCTTATAGATCAATCTTAATTTGCATATAGATATGTTAAAGAAATCTTAGTTGGGAAGCAGGTGTGGCTCAATGGATAGAGCCCCCGTTTACCATATGGGAGGCCCAGGTTTGCTTCCCGAGGCCTCCTTGTGAGGGCACGCCGGCCTGAGCGGTGCGGTGGGCTGATGCAGCAACCTCATGGCAGGAAGCGGGTGTGGCGCAATGGACAGAGCACCCGTTTACCATATGAGAGGCCCCGGGTTCGCTTCCCGAGGCCTCCTTGTGAGGGCAGGCCGGCTCGCGCGGCGCCGTGGGCTGATGCGGCAAGACCTCACAGCAAGGGGGAGATAAGCAGACACAGAGAAGACACGC
>JAQZBX010106150.1:0-10772 GCA_029593785.1 Cabassous unicinctus
CTCACTGTGACAATGCCCCGTGAACATCTGAACACATTTATATACATTATATATATGTCCAGGTGAACTTCCTCCCATGTATCCCCCATCGTTGACACCCCACACCAATGATCCTCCCCTGCCCCAGTTGTAACCCTTCTATGATCCAAAGCTTCTTCAAGAATGAAGTCAATAAAATAGCCAAATACAATTAATAGGAAAATGAAAAATGAAATAATGGTAGGTTTAAATATAAGAAATAAAATACCTAAAAATTTAAAGAAAACTAAAAATAAAATTTTTAAATTGGGGTATTAAAAATAATGAAAAATATTTTTAAATTTTTTTACATTTTGCCTTTCATCACTGTAATATCTGTTGTCCTGTATGTACACTGACATTTTCTTCCATTTTTTCCATAGTGTCTTACTTTTTTCATTTTGTTTTCAAAGAAGTTTTAGGTCATGGTGAAGTCACATACAGATTGTATCTCATTGTAGTTTTGATTTGCATTTCCCTAATAGCTAGTGATGTTCAGCATCTTTTCATGTGCTTTTTAACCATTTGTATTTCTTCCTTGGAGAAGTGTCTTTTCAAGTCACTTGCCCATTTTTTAAATGGGTTGTTAGTCTTTATTTTCAAGGTGTGGGATTTCTTTATATTTGCTGGATATTAGGGTCCTATCAGATATATGGTTGTCAAATATTTTCTCCAATTGGATAGGCTGCCTGTTTACTTTCTTGATAACCTCCTTTGAGTTGCAAAAGTTTTTAATTTTGAGGAGATCCCATTTATCTATATATTCTTTCACTACTCGTGCTTTGGTTGTGAAGTTTATGAAGCAATTTCCTATTACAAGTTACTGTAGATATTTCCCTACATTATCTTCCAAGGTCTTTATGGTCTTGGCTCTTATATTTAGATCTTTGATCCATGTTGAGTTAATTTTTGTATAAGGTGTGAGATGGTGTTCCTCTGTTATTCTTTTGGATATGGACATCCAGTTCTCCAAGCACCATTTGTTGAAGAGGCCGTTCTCTCCCAGTTGAGTGGGCTTGGTGGCCTTGTCGAATATCAGATGACTATATATGTAAGGATCTATATCAGAACCCTCAATTTGGTCCATTGGTCAGTATGTCTATCTTTGTGCCAATACCATGCAGTTGTTGCCCACTGTAGCTTTGCAGTATGTTTTAAAGTCAGGTAGTGTGAGTCCTCTGATTTCATTTTTCTTTTTCAATATGTCTTTGGCTATTTGGGGCCTCTTGCCCTTCCAAATAAATGTCAGAGTTGGTTTTTCCAATTCAGTAAAAAAATGCTGTGTTGATTTTTATTGGGATTACATTATATTTGTAGTTTAGTTTGGGTAGGATAGACACCTTAATGATATTTAGTCTTCCTATCCATGAACAGGGAATATTCTTCCATTTATTTGAGTCTTCTTTGATTTCCTTTAACAGTGCCATGTAGTTTTCTGTGTACAAGTCATTTACATCTTTAGCTAAATTTATTCCTAGGCATTTGATTCTTTTAGTTACAATTGTAAATGCAATTTTTTTCTTGATTTTCTCCTCAGATTGCTCATTATTGGTGTACAGAAATGCTACTGATTTTTGCGCATTCATCTCATAACCTGCAACTTTACTGAACTCATTTATAAGCTCTAGAAGCTTTGTTGTAGATTTCTCATGGCTTTATATGTATAGGATCATGCCGTCTGCAAATAGAAAAATTTTTACTTCTTCCTTTCCAGTTTGGGTGCCTTTTATATCTTTTTCTTGCCTCCATGCTGGAGCAAGCACACTGTTAAATAGGAGCGGTGATAGTCAGTATCCTTGTCTTGTTCCCAATCTTAGAGGGAAATCTTTTAGGGTTTCACCATTGAATAATGATGTTAGCTGTAGTTTTTTCATATATACTCTTTATCATGTTCATAAAGTTTCCTTCTATTCCTACGTTTTCGTGTTTTTGTGAGGAAAAGGTGCTGTATTTGTTCGAATGTTTTTTCTGCCTCTATAGAGATGATCATGTGATTTTTTTTCTTTCGATCTGTTTATGTGGTCTATTACATTGTTTTGATTTTCTTATGTTGAACCATCCTTGTATACCTGGGATGAAACCCACTTGGTCATGGTGTATAGTTCGTTTAATGTGTTGTTGAATACAATTAGCAAGTATTTTGTTGAGGATTTTAGCATCTAGGTTCATTAGAGAGCTTGGTCTGTAATTTTCCTTTCTTGTGGCGTCTTTCTTTGGTTTTGGTGTTAGGATAATATTGGCATCATAGAATGAGTTAGGCAATGTTCCCTCTACGTCTATTTTTTCGGAAGAGTTTAAGCAGGATTGGTGTTAGTCTTTCCCGAATGTTTGGTAGAATTCACCTGTGAAATCATCTGGTCCTGGACTCTTCTCAGTGTGGAGGTTTTTGATGACTGATTCTACCTCTTTACTTGTGATTGGTCTGTTGAGTTCATCAATTTCTTCTTTCATCAATGTAGGCTGCTTGTGAGTTTCTAGGAATTTGTCCATTTCCTCTAAAGTATCCTTCTTGTTGGCATAAAATTTTTCAAAGTATCCTCTCATGATGCTCTTTATTTCTGTGGAGTCAGTGGTGATATTCCCTTCCTCATTTCTTATTTTGTGTATTTGCATTCTCTCTCTTTTTTTCTTTGTTACTTTAGCTAAGGACTTGTCGATTTTATTGATCTTCTTGAAGAACCAGCTTTCAGTTGTGTTTCTTTTTTCTAGTGCTTTCTTATTTTCTATTTCATTTAGTTTTGCTCTAATTTTTGTTATTTCCTTCTTTCTACTTCCTTTGTGGTTAGTTTGTTGTTCTTTTTCTAATTCCTCCAGGTGTGCAATAGGTCTTCGATTTTAGTTCTTCCTTCTTTTTTGATATATGCATTTATGGCTATGGATTTCCCTCTCAGTATAGTTTTTGCTGCATCCCATAGGTTTTGATATGTTGTATTGTCCTTTTCATTCGTTTCAAGGTAGTTACTGATTTCTTTTGAAATTTCCTCCTTGACCTACTGTTTGTCTAAGAGTGTGTTGTTTAAGTTCCACATCTTTGTGCCTTTTCTGGTTCTCTGCTCCTTACTGATTTCCAGCTTCATTCCATTGTGGTCAGATAAATTACTTTGTATAATTTAAATCTTTCTGAATTAATTGAGCATTTTTCTGTGGCCTAGCAAGTGATTTATCTTGGAGAATGATCCATGTGCACTTGGGAAGAATGTATATCCTTCTGTATTTCAGTGTAGTGTTCTATATATGTCTATTAGGTCCAGATCTTCTAATGTATTATTCAAAGTCTTTGTTCCTTTATTAATTCTCTCTTGAGATGTTCTGTCTAATGGTCTATAATTGTAGAGTCATCTATTTCTCCACTTAGTTTTTCCAGTGTTTGTGTCATGTAATTTGAGGCACCCTGATTAGTTGCATAAATGCTTATGATTGTTCGTTCTTGAAAGAGTACCCCTTTTACTAATATATAGTGTCCATCTTTGTCTCTTAAAATGGTTTTGCATGTACTTTAAATGCAAAACAAGTGAATTGTTTTCCAACCATTCACTTTCAGCCTCCTTGAATCCCTGGGTCTAAGGTGGGTTTCTTGTAGACAGCATATAGATGGGTCATATTTCCTTATCCATTCTGTCAATCTGTGTACCTTGACTGGTGAGTTTAACACATTAACATGCAGTGTTATTACTCCCAAGGAATTGCTTACATTAGCCATATTTTCTTTGGGTTTATTTATGTCATATGTTGTTTTTATTTTCCTTTTGTCCTTTCAGCTGTTCTTACACTCTACTCCAACTCTCTCTCTCATGTTTTTTCCTTTAAACCTGCAGGACTCCCTTTAGCATTTCTTGAAGAGCAGGTTTCTTATTGGCATACTCTCGTAATTTCTGTTTGTGAATATTTTTAACTCTCCATGATTTTTCAATCCCAGCTTTGCTGGATAGAGAATTCTTGGCTGGAAGTTTTTTCTTTTAGTACCTTAACTATATCATACCACTCCCTTCTTGCTTCCATGGTTCCAGATGAGAAATCAGCACTTAATCTTTTTGATCTTCCCTTATATGTGATGGTTCTCTTTTCTCTTGCTGCCTTCAGTATTTTCTCTTTGTCTTGAGTATTGGACAGTTTGACAAGTATATGTATTGGAGTAGGTCTGTTGGGATTTATATTGTTTGGGGTGTGCTGCACTTCCTGGATATATACATCCATCTTCCTCAGTAGGGTTGGGAAGTTTTCAGCCATTATTTCCTCCAACATTCCTGTCCCTGTTCCCTTCTCTTCTCCTTCTGGGATGCCTAAAATGTGTATGTTTGTGTGTTTTGTGTTGTTGTTCAAATCCCTAAGTCCCTGCTGGATTTTTCCATTTTATCTGTCTGTTCTATTTTATCTATTTGTTTGATTTCAGATGTGCTGTCTTCCATATCACTAATTCTTTCCTCTGCCTGTTCAAATCTGCTGTTATGTGCTTCCAGTGTCTTTTTGATTTCTTGGATTGTACCACTCATCACCATCATATCCATTATCTTTTTATGTATGTTTACAATTTCTTAAGTATGTTATCCCAGTGTCTTCTTAATATCCTTAATCTCTCCCTTCAGTTCATTAAGTTGGTCCATGATATTTTTTTGGACAGCTTTGATTAATTGTTTGATGTTCTGCATCTCTTCCTGGTTTTCAGCTTGTTCACTGGACTGGGCCATGTCTTCCTGTCTCTTAGTATGGCTTGTAATTTTTTGTTATTGTCTGGTCATCTTTTTATCTTGATGGGTTTATTTAGTTGATTAGCTTCTGTCTTTACTCTAGAGTTTTATTTAGCTGCTGTTTTTGTGTGTGTGCTAAGTTTTCTCTTTGACAATTTGTTCTTCTTGTTTTATTTCCTTGCTGTTGTCTACATTCCATTGAAGGAAAAAGACTAGGGCCCGAGTAAGCAAAAGAGGTAAGAAAAGAAAGAGGATAATAGTAATAATAATAGTAAAAGTTAGAAGAGGAACTGTATAAGACCTAGGAAAAGAATAATTAACTCATTTAAGCAGTGTAGAGTAATAAGAATGAAAAATTGGAATACCTACAATGAAATGGGAAACTGAATAGAGAAAAATATATAGAATGAATTAAAAGGTCAGAATAATGAAGAGAGAGGGAAAGAGAAAATAAAGGACAAAAAGAAATAAAGTTAATAAAAGAAACAAAACAGAATAGATGAGATAGAAATAAAAACCAGAAAAATTGAGGGCTCAACAAACAGGAGAAATGTAAGAACAACAACAGAAATTGGAAGATAGAAAGATGAAGGAAGGAAAAGAGATCATGTTGGTAGACAAAATTGGTATACACAGAAAAGGGGAAATCAAGGAAGAGGAAATACAGCAAACAAGAAACAATTCAGCAGCACCTAATTAAAAAAAGAAAAAGAAAAAGAAAAAAGGGGGGAGAGAAAGAGGAAAGAAAAACAAACAAACACATAAGCAAGCAGTCAAACACAAACCAAGGAAAAACAGCCTTCCCTCTTAGGCCCCTGAGGAGTGTCCCAGGCTCCTGGTGTTCATCAATCAATTACCCTGCAGCCTGCCCTCTGCAGGTTTTGAAGTGGGTTTTAGTGAGTAAACTAAGTTAATTTTTTTTTATATATAACCTTTTTTTTAGGAAAAATAAGAGTCCCAAGAGAAGCTAATACAAAAATAATGTCTATGTTCTCCCTGTCCTAAAGTATGAGCTGGATGTTTGATATCCCAGTGGATCACTGCTCTAAGAGGAGCTGGAAATTGAACTAGAGGCCTCGTATATTCAAGGCAGAAACTCCTCCATTGAGCTAAACTTTCTCATTGGGTCTGTTAGCTCCTCAGAAAGCTATTCCAGTCACTTTCCCATGGGCAGGTTTGACTCTTTGCAGTTGGGTAGATTCCTGCTGATTAGGAGCCTATCTCTGCCCCCTTTCTACTCTCCCCACCCCCCCACCTCTCCTGGTCAGGTTGAGTTCCCTTCTAAAATTCAAATAGGACCCTGGCAACCAAACTAACTGCTAAAAATGATTCTCAACCCTCTTCCAGAACACCCCCTCCTCCCAGGGGACCCTAAATAGGCCCTTGTAAGCTTATTAAATGCTTCCTATTTCCCACCTCCCTTAAGGGAGTTGAAATTTTTATAGTTTTCAGCAGGAGAATAGTCAAGTGCCTGACTCCACCCCTTCTCAGGCCAAGCTTCTCTCTCCCAGGGCGGTTTACCTAACCAGGCTTCCTCAGAGGATTCACCTCTCCCCTCTCTCTGATGCCACCTTGAGCCGGCTGGTATCTCCCCAAAGTTCAAAGGGGGTCCAGGCAAACAAACCCACAGAAAGGAAACCCCTCTCCACCTTCGTCAGAACCTTCCCAGTCTTGGAGAATGCTCCCTCCCGTAGGGTGGCTGGTGAGAGTCGGAGCTCACAGTGGCTTTTTGCCTTGAGGGTGGGGCTTAGTCATCCACAGTTTCCAGACATGGGGCAAGAAACTCACGGTTTTACCTTGAGCAATTTATCTCTTTGTCCAGCTCCCTCCAGATCAATGCCTTGAAGCCTCCTGCTCTGTGGGTTCCCAAAACAGTTCACTTACGCAGGATCTTGCCCCCACTCAGCCATTTTTTGCGAGAAAGATGGTAAGTGTCCCTTTAAACCGATGCCATCTTGCCACTGCTCCTTGAAACAATGTCTTTTGACTTCCATCCTGACCGCCTCCATTTACAGATTATAGAAATAGCAGGGTAAAGTGGGAATAGAACCTTGGCTCAGACAGATCTCAAAACCTACAAGGGAATTGATCATCTTATCCTCTTTATCTGATACCTAAGCAAGCATTTCCAAAAGCATGCTTTGCATAGCACTTTGCCACACATTAGTAGAAATGTAGCAAAAAAGAGTCCCTGGGCAGATTAATTTGGGAAATGATGGGTAAAACAAAGGTAAACTCTGCTGACCCAATTTGTGAGCCTCTGAAGGGAAAATCGGTGCAGCATTTCCCAGACATAAGTGATGAGAGGGTCAGGTTTTCAGGATCTTGAGGACACATCCCAGCACCTTGGGAAATACACCCTAATATTCTCAAGAGTTAACACTAGTTAGCATAAATCTCTAAGATTTTTTTTTCCCAGTTAATTGAAATTCTCAGTAAAAATCTCAGTAAAGTTCTTGATTTCTAAGTAGTACTAGTGAGTTAAAGGGAAGCAAAACATTCCAATAGTTGAATTAAGTTCATAAATTGAAGGAAAGGAAAAGAGGGAACATGGGGAAAAAGGGAGAAGGGGACCTTTAACAGGATCACTTTGGATCAAACTTTCATTACCTGATCTTAGTAAACCCACGTCATTAAGGGTCATTACTTTTTTCTAGAGCACCTGTTACGTTCAATGACCTGGCTAAGCAAGCAGAAACGTGTTCTCAGAACTCCACCTGGCTTTTTTTTTTTGTAGGATTTTCATTTCCATTCACATTTTAATAATCTCTGCAAATGAATTTTGTATGTGTGTCAAAATGCTGCAACTTAATTTCCTTCAACCAGTTTTGCACAACAAGGAAAGAGAGATGAAGCAAAAGCTTGATTAGGTTCAGGATCTCCTTAGCTTCTGTGTTCACTTTGATCTTCAATATAATATAAAATCACTTTGGTCTTCAATATGAAATGAAAGTATTTTACTCCCGGCTGGTCAAGTTGATGTAGTTGAAAATTCTGGACCCAATTTGAGTTTCATTTACTATTTTTTGTTGTTTGTTTTAAATATATGGATGAGAAATATCATTTATTGAGTAGCAGCTTTGCATTGTGCAAGAGACTTTCATCCACATTGTCTCATTTAATTCACACAAAAAGCCTAGAGGGCCTTTGTTTTAAAGGAACTTTAATTGGGTCATTCAGAAATGGACTTTAAGTGATTGTCTGCTAGAAGCTATCACTGAAAAATTTAATGTGTTTCCTTCCATGCATTTTCTGTATGTATATGTGTGTGTGTGTGTGTGCCAACATACAAATGCAAACAGATAATTTTTAGGGGATTTTTTGCACACATACTATATATTATTGTCTTAAAATTTCATTGCCCCCCTATCAATAGATCAACTTCACTTTTATAAAAATATAATGTATATCAGTGGTCAGTAAAATTTTCCTGTAAAGGGCCAGATAGTAAATATTTTGGGCTTTATGGGCCAAGAGGCAAAAGTGAGGCATGTAAGTACTTATAAAGGTAATTACATAACAATGAAAAGCAAATTTTCACGCAGTTTTTTATTGATAAAATTCAAAATATAATAAAAAGTGAGTACACTTTAAAAAAAAAGAAATGGACTTTATTTGCTTATCATCTGTTTCCATTGCCTGCAGGTGGAAGATTGGATAGCTTCTCTGTATTAATTTCCTACATGATTCCCTCACTTTAGGTTTGAAGGTGTTCTAGAAACCAGGGTAGAGAATCTGTAGACTGCCAATCCAAAATACTGATCTTAAACTCTCAGTCCTAGACCACTTATACAATTACTTCCAATATCTGCTTAGATCTTATAGCTCTTGAGAAAAGAAAATCTTCTGCCCACTGTTCAATATCCAATAATCCACATTCCTAGGAAATTCTTATTTTATCTAATCCAGGGGTCTGTATTGGAATCACCTATGAGATTTTTTTCCCAATTGGTAAGAGATCCTAATACAGTAGATCCAGGATGAGGACCCAACTTTTTGTAGTTCTAACACACTACATCAGTGCTTCTAGGGGTCACTACTCAGTAGAGACTGCTAAGTAAACCAGTCTCACTATGCTCAGAACCTAAATCACATAAAGAAATTTTTGCAGAATTCTATCATGTGGCCCAGGAAAAGTCTGGCTGACAGGCAGGGTAATGGGAATACTATTACTGTGTGTGGCAAAGGGAGTGGAGAACCAGAAAGAGCCTGTGAAACAAGGAATGCAGTCGTTTTGAGTTTCTAGCAGTGACATGTTGTTAAACATCTGATATATCTGAAACTGAGTAGGCTTTCCAATGTGAAGTGATGCAGGTTTCTGGTAGCATTTTGCCAAAGCCCTCTTACACGGTGGCTTGAAAGCTGCAGGGAAATTGGATGGAAGGCTTTGTTTCAATCTATTCCAATATCCCCTGACATGCACATGAATTCCCATGCAGGATAAATTAGGCAGAGAGAATAGAAGCAGAATGAGCAGGGCGGGCAGTCAGTCTTTTTGAATCACATAGCTGATTCATATTTACACTTCCTATTTGTAGATTCTTTCATGGAAATGGACTCTTACGTGAAATGAGGGTAATGCAAGCCTATCACTAAACTGTACCTTAGAAAGAATGACAAAAGAAGGTATTGATGGAAAGGTAACACAGAAACCTACACAGGCTCCATTACTAAGCCAACAGGCATCTTTTTATGCACTGAATTTCTCCAATAATTTGTGTTGATGATGATTTGGTAGCAAGTTAGAACCAATTAGTGCAAATTTCCTTTCTTACTGTCCTGATGAGCTAGGAAAGGAATTGACGCAGGGGGATTCCAACTCTGTGTTCTGTTGATATTACTTCTGTGAATTACTTTTCTCCAGTTTCAGAACCTGGAACCCTCTTTTACCTCATGATGGTCCTATAGTATTTTGCTAGTCAAATTGTGGTCCAGAGACCAGCAATATTAGTATCACTTGGGAGGTTGTTAGAAATTTAACATTTCAGATTCCACCTCAAACCTAATGGAATCCAAATCTTCATTTTCCAAAATCCTCAGATGCTTAGTGTGCTCATTATTACAGTTTGTGCAACACTGATTAAGAGGAATAAGTGAGAATGGTTAGCTAAAAAGACCAGGAATTTTATATTGTTACACTTGCTTGAATTATTCTAGAACCAGGAGTTTTTGCTCATTTTGAAAGTATGGCGCATTGATGGTCATGTTTTCCAGGTATGGCTAGAATCTGCTATAATTGGCTTATGCTTTTCAAACTCTAGCCCATAAATTTCAGTTTCAGACTCATCCAACTTTTCTCCTGCCTTGACTCAAGCTATTTCTTCAATCTCCCTACTTTGTTTCCTTGCGCAGATGTGTTAAATGCCCCCTTCTTTGTGTTCCTGCAGCATCCTGGCAACAGATTTATCCATCACAGCACTTGCCTCAATGCACTGAAGTTATCTATCAGCCCCTCCTACCAGACCATAAATTCCTCTGTGATAAGGTTCATACCTCTCTCATCTTTGTGTGGGGCACTATGCTTGATACTGTGGATACAAAGAATGTTCTTTATAAGTGATCGTTTAAGTGAACTAATAGCAATCTGCAGAATGGGGAAAAATGTAGACTGGGTAATAAAATTAGCAAGGTGGCTGCCAAGGGAAATAAGCTCTATTGGGCAGTTTTAATAAAGACCTGCTATTCAGGCAAAGGGAAATGCGCATGTGGGCCTACCCCTGTTCAATTCTGAATTTTAATCTCTAAGAGCAGTTGTACCTGATTATCATGACTGAAGTTTTAACAAGCACTGACATCTGCCTCCTTCCCCACTTGCCATCCAACAAGTGAATTAAAATCACTCAGAGGTAGGACCAAGGCCTTGGTATTGTTTTTAAAACTCCTTAGGAAATGTTTGCAATCCACTCTTCTAAAAGGATTGTTTAAAACCAGTTATGTTACCAAAAGGGAAACCAAGATGCTGATTGCTTTGGTTATCAAGAAATAGGATTATCTCCATTTTTGTTTATTCAGAAATTTGGGGGAGGAATAGATTTATTTCTCTATATAGACTCACAAGCATTACTGGAA
>JAQZBX010106151.1:0-10772 GCA_029593785.1 Cabassous unicinctus
AAAAAAAAAAGGATAGGGGATTCCAGGGAGTTGGTGTACCTCAGTGGTTGAGCACCTGCTTTGCATGTACAAGTTCCCAAGTTCAAGCCCCCATACCTCCTAAAAAAATGTGTGTGAAACAAAATTATAAGGGATTCAAAAAAACCACAAAAAAGTATAGGGAATTCCAATATAACCTCCCCTACTTACACAATTTCCCCTATTATTATCACTTACATTAGTGAGGTACATTTGTTACAATGGATGGACCAATATTGAAGCTTTGCTACTAACCAAGGACAATAGTTTACATTATAGTTTACATTTTGTGCTGTATAGTTGTATCATTTTACAGAGCATTTTTGGGGGCTTTAGAATTGTTCTGTATGATACTGCCATGACAGATACATGACCCTATACATATGTCAAAGCTTATGAACTGTCTTTTAAGAGTTATATTGGCACCTGCCACCACAGGCAATGCTGCAGCCATTCCTCAGGCCAGGGGTGCACTGTCTTACTTTCCACCTCTCCGAGGCTGTACTTCTTCCTTCTGCCTACTGAAGTTCCACCTATGCATAAATCCAATCTCATCTCACCCTTCTTTTTACTCCACTTGCATATACAGCCTGAGCCCTGGGAATGAAATGATCTTATTTTCCAAATAAAAATATCAGGACACATTGTGTCACAAAATATGAATAAAATGAGGATAATCCTTCCAAATGCAAGAAACTTTACTATGAGCTTATACAAAAATTTAAGTACCTGCCACTGGGCTACATCAGCAGTGACAGATGTAAGCCATTTTGCATCAGCATATACCACTCAGAATACCAGATTTTTGTTGTTGTATGTTTTGTTGCCATATATACAACCTAAAACCCCCACCTTTTAAGTACATTCAAATATATAACAGTACAGTTTACGACATTCACTATGTCATGCTACCATCGCCACCATCTATTACCAAAATTTTTCCATCATCCTAAATAGAAACTCTGTATATTATAAGCCTTAACTCCATATTCCCTACTCCCACCTCATCCCTTGGTAATCTGAATTCTAGATTCTTCCTCTATGAATTTGCAAATTGCCTGGTATTTACAGGAAAATTTATTGAAAGAGGAAGTATCAGATCCAAGTTTGTTCAAGAGATATTATCTAAATCATTCCTCCCTCCCATCCCCAAGGACACCCAAATTACAAAGAAAGGACAATGAATAAAAGATTAATTAAAGATTATGCTCAGTATATTAGTTTACAACTAATCTGTATTAAGATAGAGCTAATAATCTGCCAATATTTGGGCTATTTTTAAATGTAAGATACCTGCATTTTGTGTAAAATTCAAAAGGTAGGTGAAGTTACACAGTGAAAAGTCTCCTTTCCACCTGGCCTCATTTCCTCAACTTGCATCATTCTAGAGATTTTCTACACCACTAAACAAGTTTAGATAGTTTGGTATGTGCCACACTATGATAACCTTTGTGCAGATAGGCTCATTTAATTCTCAGGAGCACTGTAAGACACAGGTAGTATTATCATTACCCCCAATTTACAAGTGAGAAGGACTGCTTGAGGACTGAAATGAACAAGTGACTTTCCAAAAGTCTCATGGCTGATAAGAGATAGAAAGCCCATGTCTTCAACCTTCCCACAGACTGTCTCCGTGGGTCATGGGTATAATGGGGTGATTTGTAAAACACTTACTCCCTTTTCCAAAGCCTTGGATGATAATTTTACTATTTTAATCATCATAAAAGCTTGAAGTGTGCTTATAACTTTTCTTTTTCTGCTAGGATTTACTTGGTTCCAAGTCCCTGAGAAAGGCAACTCACCCAGGACAACTGATAAGATAAGAGCCTTCCTAAGGACACATGGGACTGAGGAGAAGCTATTTTATGGTGATCAGATTATCCAATGCTGTGAAGCCCCCTACCTCACTTACCATCAAATGCATGTCCTCATCCATGCACAGCACTTCCCCAGCCAGCAGTAACCCTTAAGGGACTGCGTATTGACTGGCTGGAGTTGAAAGACTGACTAGGCTTCTAACAAATAAAAGCTGTTATTAACAACCCAAAAATGCAAATATTCTAATTTGTGAGTTATCTAAGTAAGCACTGTGAAACATTATTGCTTTACTCCTTACAATTCCTAAAATGCTCAGTCATTACCACCTATGTTCTACCAATGAGGAAGCTGACAAGATGAGATTGAGGCTTAAAGATCAGCAGAACAAAGATCTGAATCCTAAAATCATCTCCAATAACTGACTTTATTTTATAAAAATTCCTGAACAAATGCAATGCCAGAAGGTCATGGGAGGCTTTCAAGGATGGAATCAGATACAAGAGCTCCCTGAAGGGCCCTTTTCAAACTGAAATGCTGGTTCTCTCCTGGCACTTTTGAGAAGGCCTGCCCTCTCCTTCACCAGAAGCAGGCAGGCCTATCAGCTGAGGACCTGAACACCTAGGAACATTTCAAACCCATGGAGAAATGGATACTTTTGTAATTCTGTTGTTTTGTGTGTGAAAACTCACCCATGTGGGCAGCAGCGTGCCTGCCCAAAGATGACAGAAACATCCTTGGGCTTAGGTTCTCCTGTGCCACTAAGTGGAACAACAAAAATGATGCATTCAGGAGGCACTGAAAAGCACTCTGAAACTTGACAGCCTGGGTTCAAACCCCAGTTCCTCCACTCACCAGCCATGTGAACTTGAATGACTTACAGCTTCTGTTCCTCAATTTCCTCAATAATAAAGTGACAATAGTAGAATAAGCACACACTAAATGATGGCTACTACTATTATTGTTGTCCAGAAAGTCTTGTCCAGTCCAGGGTTAATTCGCTTCTCACAATGTCCGTATATGGTATATATGATAGTATTCCCCCTTCATCCCAAAAGCAACTCTGCTTTCAACCAAGCATATAAAAATGACAATAAGAAACTAGATTTTTCAAACCAAAAGACTTACATTAACTATTTTATAACATGATATATGGGAGTTAAAACCAATAAACTCTCAGAATTCACACTCACACTTGAACTAGAAGATAATTTAAATGAGAAGTTTAACTCATTTCCACAAAAAAAAATGCATTCTTGTTTGGTATGACATTCTCTCAAATAAGAGATAAGTATGGGTTTCACTTTTTAAATATGCAATCTATGTAATTCCACTGATTAGTTTTCATAATATTTCAGATTTATTTTACTATCAAATAGTGTCCCATTTAAAATATCAAATTAACATTTAAATCATTAGGAAGCAAAGTATCATTAATTTAAGTATATATTTGGGATTTGGGAATGACATTTTCACAAAATATTTTTAGAGACAGAGAATATTAATTAGCAACAAAGAAGGATAGTTAACATTTATTACAATGCCAATTATTTAAGCCAGGTGCCAATTTTACATGCTATCTCATCTTTTTAATCCTTTGATGGAGGTACAGACTCCTTTTACAGGAAAATCTCAGATTTGAGGTGGATTATTAATTGCTTCTGAGAGCTGATGGCTAACATGCATGTGAGATTTTTAGGACAAAAACATACACAACTGTCCTTCACAAACATTAATGTGCATGTGAATCACCTGGGGAACCTTGCTAAAATGCATATTATGACCCAGAAGTTCTGGGCTGAGGTATTTATAACAAGCTCTGAGAAACTTGGTGAGGCTGCTGGTCTATGGAAAACATTTTGATAGCAATAATCAACAGGTTGTTAATAGGCCACCAATCACACATGCAAAGTCTTTTTAAAAACTGACATTTTTTTGGTTTATTTCAATAATTGATTTTCTTGTGTTGAACCACCTTTGCATTCCTGCATAAAACCCTCTTGATCATGGTGAATAATACTTTTTTAAAAAAAATTAAGATATTTTAATCCAATACATGAAAGATTCCATCATTTCAACATATAACCAATATAAAATTACTGAGATAGTTTCATTCTTTTTTTAAGTCTTTGAAATGGACAAGTATTTTTAGACCTAAAACACACCTGAATTGGGATGAACCTCATTCCAAGTGCTTAACAGCCTCATTTTACAAAATATTTTTATTTTTTTCTAAAAGACTTGGATGACATAAAATGTTACATAAAAAAGTATAAGGGATTCCCATATGGTCCATTCCCCACACCTCCCACTTTTCCCCACATTAACAACTTCTTTCATTAGAATGGTAAATTCATTGTAATTGATGAACACATTTTAGAGCATTGCCACTAAGGATGGATTATAGTTTACATTGTAGTTTACACTCTCTTTCACTCAATTATGTAGGTTATGGCAGGATATATAATGGCCTGTATTTGTCATTACAATGTCATTCAGGACAATACCAAGTCCCAAAAGTGCCCCCATATTACACCTCTTTTTCCCTCTCCCTGCCTTCAGCACCTCCAGTGGCCACTGCATCCACATCAGTGATATAACTTCTTCCATTGCTAGAATCACAATAAGTCTATAGTAGTATGCCAGTAAGTCCACTCAAGTCCATATTTTATTCCCCAATCCTGAAGATTCTGGGATGGTGATGCCCACTCCACCTCTAATTGAGAGGGTCTTCCATCCCATATGGCTGATGGATGGGACTATCTTGCTTGCATTTGTAGACTCAGTTCCTTAGTATGGTGGTTGTCCATCCTCACCTACTTGTTAGTTGTCCTGGGTGAGTCCAGTGAACTGGAGAGTAGGTGTTGCAACTCCACTGAGGCTCAGGGCCCAGCTGGCACATGGAAAGCTTGAAGATTCAAGTCTCTTGGATGTACACATACCAACTCCAGCACCAACTATATATTCAAATAGAAGGGTTAGAAGACACATGTGTAGAGAAGTCACAACTCTGTCAAATTCTGACACACTCAGGGCACAAACTCCAAAGTAGGACCCACTGGCAAGGCACAAAACTCTGGAGCTATCTGCCATGATTGTAGGACCTGGGTGTCTCCAGAGCCCTCAGGATCCCCACTATTGGGGTATTATCTACTTTGGCAGTCTATGAAATCCTGCTGAGATGTGCATAAGTGTTACCTCTGGGATGACCTCCAAACTCACTTTGAAGTCTCTTAGCCATATAAACTCATTTGTCTTTACTTTTCCACTTTTTATTCAAGGTCTTTTTCTGTTGCATTGCCAGTTGCTTCTTGGTAGTAATCCCTTGATGCCCAGGAGGCTTATCACAAGGAGTCGTGTCCCATGCTGGAGGGAATGTAGTACCTTTATATGCTGAGTTTGGCTTAGAGAGTGGACACAGTTGAGCAATATGGAGGCTCTCAGGAGGTAACTCTTAGGCACCCTGCAACACTAGGCAAAGTTGCAATTTCAAGAGCAAGGGGACCTAAGCATAGCCATCAATATCAAGGGCTCATCAATGGACCATCCTCCGTCACTAGTCATTGCCCCTGTACTTGGGGAATTGTTGCTGTTCCATTAGAGAATATAGCAGAGCTCCCTGGGATCCAAATTCAAAACTCTTTTGGTTATTGTGAGAATTTCTACCCACTGTGACAATGCCCCATGAACATTTAAACACATTTATATATATTTATGTATCATACATGCAAAAAGTCTTTTTAAAAACCGACTTTTTGTTTATTTCACCAATTGATTTTCTTGTGTTGAACCATCCTTACATACCTGCATAAAACCCACTTGATCATGATGTATAATTATTTTAATGTGCTTTTGGATTCTTTGCAAGTATTTTGTTGAAGATTTTTACATCTATATTAATTAAGGATATTGATCTGTAATTTTCTTTTTTTTGTAGTGTCTTATCTGGTTTTGGTATTAGGATGATGTTGGCTTAATAATTCTATTATTCTATTATTATTTGGTAGCATTCTTTCCTGTACAATTTTTTGGAAGAGTTTGAGCAAGATTTTTAGGTCATCTTTGAATGATTGGTAGAATTCACCTGTGAAGCCATCTGGTTCTGGACTTTTCATCTTTTGGAGGTTTATGATGACTGTTTCTATCTCTTCATTTGTGACTGCTTTGTAGGATCAATGTAGGTGGTTTGTGTGTTTTTAGGACTTTGTCCATCTCATCTACAATGTCTAGTTTTTTTGTCATACAGTTATTCATAGTATCCTCTTATGATCTCTCTTATTCCTGCAGGGTCAATGGAAATGTCCCCTCCCCCCCATTTCTGATTTTATTTATTTTCATCTTCTCTATTTTTTTCTTTGTCAGTCTAGCTAAGTGTTTGTCGATTTAGTTGATCTTGTCAAAGAAACAACTTTCGGTTTTGATGATTCTCTCAATTGTTTTTTTGTTCTCAATTTCATTTATTTCTGCTCTGATCTTTACTATTTCTTTCCTTCAGCTTGGTTAGTGATTAGTTTGCCATTATTTCTCTAGTTCCTCCAGGTGTGCAGTTAGATCTTCAATTTTAGCTCTTTCTTCTTTTTTTAAATATAAGCATTGAGGGCTATATATTTCCCTCTCAGCAATGCCTTTGCTGTGTCTCATAGATTTTGATATATTGTTTTCTCATTTTCATTCATCTCAAGATATACCCTGAATTCTCTTGCAATTTCTTCTTTTACCGACTGATTATTTAAGAGTGTGTTGTTTAATCTCCATATATTTATGAATTTACTTTTTTTGTTCCTTATTGAGTTCCAGCTTCATTCTGTTATGATCAGAGAAGTGTTTTGTACAATTTCAAACTTTTTAAATTTGAGTCTTGCCTTTTGACCCAACATATGGACTATCTTGGAGAAGAATCCATGAGTATTTGAAAAGAATGTATATCCTGCTGTTTGGGGATGCAATGCTCTATAGATGTCGGTTAGGTCTAGTTCATTTATCATATTATTCAAGTTCTCTGTTTCTTTATTTATCCTCTCTCCAGATGTTCTATCCAATACTGAAAGTGGTGTATTGAACTCTCCAACTATTATCACAGAGACATGTATTTCTTCCTTCAGTTTTGCCAGTGATTGCCTTATGTTTCCTGGGACATTCAGGTTAGGTGAAAAAGTTTTTAATATAGATATTTCTTATTGGTGAATTACACCTTTTGTAGTATATAACAACCTTCTTCATCCTGTATAATAGTTTTACATTTGAAATTGATTTGTCCATTATTACTATCACTACTCCAGTACTTTTTTGGTTATTATTTGCATGGAATAACTTTTCCCAACCTTTCATTTTAAATTGGTTGTGTCCTTATATCTGAAGTGGGTTTCTTGTAGACAACATATAGATGGCTCATATTTATTATCCATTCTATCAGTCTATTTCTTTTGATTGGGGAGTTCAAGCAATTAACATTCAATGTTATTACTGTAAAGGCATTACTAACTTCATCCATTTTGTCCTTTGGCTGTCTGTTGTCATGTTGTTCTATTGTCTGTCTTTTTATCCTTTAATTTACCCTTCTTAAAAATCTTCATTCCTACACTCTTCTCCAACTCTTACACTTATATTTCCCTTTCAGGCTGCAGGACTCCCTTTAGTATCTCTTGTAATTTTAGCTTTTTGGTAACATATTCTCTCAGGGTTTTGTTTTGTTTTGTTTTGTTTTGTTTGTCTGTGATGACTTTAATCTCACCCTCATTTTTTAAGGACAGTTTTCCTGTATACAGAATTCTTGGTTGGCAGTTTTTTCCTTTCAGTACCTTAGATACATCATACCACTTTCTTCTCATCCCCATGGTTTCTGTTAAGAGGTTGGCATTTAATCTTATTGAGTTTCACTTTTATGTGATGTTTTGCATTTCTCTTGCTGATTTCAGCATCTCCTATCTCTGATATTTGTCATTCTGAATAGTAGGCATCTCTGGGTAGGTCTATTCAGATTTCTTTGGTTTGTACTGCATTGCCCTTCATGAATATTGATATTTATGTCTTTCATAAGGGTTGGGAAGGTTTTGTTCAGTATTTCCTCAAATATTCTTTCTGCCTTTTTTTCATTCTTTTCTCCTTCTGGAACAATGATAATGTTAGTGTGCATTTTGCATTGTCATTCAAATCCCTGAGACTGTTTCATTTTCTTCCATTCTCTTCTCTTTCTGTTCTCCTGCCTTTTCCAGTTCAGATGTTCTGTCTTCTGAATCACTAATTCTGTCTTTGAGCAATTCAAATCTGCTCTGATGTGTTTCTAATGTATTTTTAATCTCATCCATCATGCCTTTCATTCCCATAAGGTCTGTTACTTTTCTTTGCAGGCTTTCAAATTGTTCTGTATGCTCACCCAGTTTCTTAGTATCATTTATGTCTTTAGTCATATTTCCTTCCAATTCTTTGAATTGATTCAGGAGCATTGCATGATTATCACTGATTAATTGTCTTTAATCCTGTATCTTTTCAGGATATTTGGTTTGTTCCTTTGGTTGTGCCAAGTCTTCCTGTTTCCTAGTATGACTTGTAATTTTTTGCTGATATCTAGATATCTGAATATGTTGGTGAATTTGCACTGATAGCCAATTTCTCTCTTTTGCCTATTGTTTTTTTCCAAAACTCTTCTTTGATATTTGGCTCAACTTATCCTTAGTCTTTATTGCCCAACTTAAGTTATTAAAATAGGTCCAGGAACTTGCTAATGGGGCACAGATTTTCTCCCAGGGGTTAGGCTACAGAGAGGACCAAAGCCAGTTTTTTTCCATACAATCAACAGTCCAGTTAGCAGATCACATTCATTAACACACCTTTCCACAGAGGTGTTCATTATCAGCTTTCCTGTGTTCCTGTGTTGAATCTCCAGAGTGGAGATTCAAAGTGGACTTGGCTTTCCAAGTTCACTTAAGTAAAACCTGCCAACTCCCCCTACCTTTTCTCTTGAAACAAGGAAGAAGATATCTGTTCCCCTCTCAGTCAGCTGCAGTGAGCTAGGGGTTTTGCCCCAGGTTAATATCTTGGGGGTAGGAGAGGCAAACTCTTCTCAGCCACTGTGGGGGTTTGGTGCCTCATGTTTGTTGTTTCATGTTCTTCAGCTCTGTGTCCCTCACCCTCTTGGAGTTGTGTTGCACTGGTCTGTTGAGCCCCAGATCAATTCCCTCCCAACAGTTTTTGTTTTTTTCTCCATTGTTTTTGTGAGAGACTTGAGCCCTGCCTTTTAGTCTGATGCTATCTTTCCACAATCCCTAAAACTGCTTTTTAAAAAAACAGATATGGTACAGCATGGATGAAACTTGAAGACACCATGCTGAGTGAAATATGCCAGATATAAAAAGAAAATATTGTGTGATTTTTCTTATATGAAATGCTTAGAATAAGTAAATTCATCAAGATTGCAAGCAGATGAGTTGTGACCTGTGGGTGGGGGGTGGGGAGAATGAATGGTTATTGCTTAATGTGTAAGAGTTTCTGTTTGGAATGATTAGTTTCTGGAAATAGTGGTAAATGTTACACAAAATTGTCAATGTATTAATGTCACAAAATTGTAAACTTATAAATGGTTAAATATTTTTATATTTTGTATATTTTACCACAATAAAAACATTTCCAGAGAAGAAGAAACATGAAGGCATCAGTGCACAGAAATCAGGGGGGCTGGAAGATAAAAGAAAGGACATAGCCATGTGAAGGGAAAACTTTGATGACTCAGAGATACCATGTGGCAGACTGCAGTGTGTGGGAGAGAGGGAGACATGCACATGAGAACCAGAAGAAACCAAGTCAGAGTGACAGACAGAACCTATGCCTTGAATCCTCTGCAGTGGTTGTATCTGCCCCATCATGTGTCTGCAACTAAGATGAGTATTGAACCTGTCATGTCCTCTCAGGTCTGGGGACATTCTGTGGCACAGTGCCAACAGTGGAACACAGAAAAAGACAGGATAAGGATCCCAACCAAATAGAAAAACTAAGTCATTGTGGTTTCACACAGGGACAGAACCTAAAAACATCCATTCTCCACCCTGATTCATAGTTCACCAGGTGACAGTGGTGTGCTAAGAAATGTGGCTATAAAAAAATGAATACCATTACCTATAATAAATTACTTATTTTTTTCTTAAACAACCAGAATTTCTGTCAGGCATCCCAGCTGCTGCAGTAGACCTTCAGTCTGGTTAGCACCAACACCACAAGAGAGAGGACTGTGGCCACAAGGCACAAGGTGAACAGGCCTAGCATTACCCAGCTCTCTGTCAGATGGACCAGATGCCTAGTCCCCCAACCCCCCACTCACCATGTGAGTTCCCAGGAGGCATGCCTCCCCTTGGCTTCCAATGCCCCACCAGGTTAGTTATCCTTAGGGGGTTGTATCCTCAGTGCCTTGACACTAACCCACCCTGACCATCCTTTCTCAGTCCCTGGAAAGACCTCAATCCCATCAAAATACCATGCACAACATCATCACCAGCCCATGCCAATCCCTGCCCAACTTCTCAAGTGGAACCACCAGAGCCCCTGCCATCCCACCCAGTGGGCAGGTGCCCAGCCCTGCTGACCCTTCCTTGGAAGCCTCTGTCATCAAGCCTGGCCAAGGCCCCATCTGCCCAGCATGCTTGAACCAGCACACTGAGAAGGAAGTCTGAAGCCTTGTTTTCCATCCACACACAAGAATGTCTCTCCTATAGTGAAGTGGATCTGGGCATCTAGGTACCCCTGGCTTGGCTTTCCTCTCACCTCCCCTTCCATTGGGTCCACCCATCCCACCCATTATCCTCCCACACATGCAGCTGTGGTATTTCTGCTACTGGCTGCCCTTGAATAAGCAAGCCCCTATCCTTTGCCAGGCTCCATCCTAGTCCCTCGAAGCCCAACTAGGAACCACCCAAGCCAGATAGGTTGGGCCTGCAGGAACCCTGGGCACC
>JAQZBX010106152.1:0-10776 GCA_029593785.1 Cabassous unicinctus
TGTGCCTATGAACCTTTACTCTTTTTTTAAACTTTATTTTGTATATTTAATAATTGAAAATAAAAACAATGAAAAACTAAAAAGTAAACACAGATGAATAAATATATACATTTTTCAATTAAATGTTCTGGATACATAAAATTTTTTTTTAATCAAACAATATGTTACACAATATATTTGGCTCATAGTAATGCATTCATACAGTATTTGTCCTTTTGTGTCTGGCTTGCTTCGCTCAACATAATGTCCTCCAGTGAACCTTTACTCTTGAAATTGAAACTTAGCCTAGTATTATAGGGTGCCTAAGAGTTGCCTCCTGGGAGCCTCCTTGTTACTCAAATGTGGCCTCTCTCTAAGCTGAACTCAGTGTATAAACGCCTTACCTTCCCTGCTGGTGTGGGACATGACTCCTGGGGATAAGCCTCCCTGGCACCGAGGGATTACTAGCAAGCACCAACTAGAAATGCAACCGGAAAAAGACCTTGACCAAAAGGGGGAAAGGGTAAAGACAAATGAATTCATATGGCTAAGAGACTTCAATGTGAGCCAAGAGGTCATTCCAGAGGTTACACTTATGCACAGCTCAGCAGGATCTCTTTCACTGCTAAAGTAGATACTACCCCAAAAACTGGGACTCCTGAGGGCTCTGGAGACATCCAGACACTATAGTCAGGGCAGATAGCTCAGGAGTTTGGTGCCTTGCCAGTAGGCCCTATTTTGGAATTTATGCTCCCCAGAGTGACAGAGTTGCACTCAGTTGTGGTTTCCCTACACATGTCTCTTCTGTTCATCTATTTGAACCTATAATTAGTACTAGAGTTGATAGGTGCACATCCAGGAGACTTAAATCTTTGGGATCTCCATGTGCCATCTGGACCTTGATTCTCAATGGAGTTGTAACACCTACTCCCCAGTTCATTGGTCTTACCCAGGACAGCTAACAAGGAGGGGATAATGGACAACTTCCATACCAAGGTACCGGGAGAGTCTACAACTGCAAACAAGAGAACCCCATCCATTGGCCCTAATAGATTGTAGCCACCTCTCAATTAGAGGTGGAGTGAACATCACCATCCCAGAATCCTCAGGATTGGGGAATGAACTATGGACCCAAGTAGACTTACTGGTATTCTAGTATAGATTTATTGTGATTCTAGCAATGGAAGAAATTATATCAATGATGTGGAGGCAGTGGCCACTGGAGGTTCTGAGGGGAGGGAGAGGGAAAAAGAGGTGTAAATACAGTGGCATTTTTGGGACTTGGTAATTGTCCTGAATGACATTGCAATGACAGATACAGGCCATTATAAATCTTGCCATAACTTACAGAATTGTGTGGCAGAGAGAGTAAACTACAATGTAAACTTTAATCCACACTTAGTGGCAATGCTCCAAAATATGTAAATCAACTGCAATGAATGTACTGCACTAATGAAGTATGTTGTCAATATGGGAAAATGTGGGTGATGTGGGGAGCAGAGCATATGAGAATCCCCAACATTTTTTATGTGACATTTGTATAATCTAAGTATCTTAAAAAAATTAAATTAAATTAAAAAAAAAAAAAGAATTTCTCTGCTAAAGGAGGCCAGAGTGGATATGAAATTCATGATTAGGCATTAACCAAAGAAAGAGCAGAGAAGAGGTTTACTCAAATATTGTGAAAGCATAATTATGTAATATGTTATGAAGTGCAAACTCAGAAGAGGCAGTCACTAATTTCTAATGTGATTCTCTCAGGAATTATTGAGCACTATATTATGTGCTCAGCATTTTGTACTAGAAGCTAAGAGTATGGAGGTCAACAAAATTAAGACTCTGATATAAAAGTTCTTACAATCCTTGTGTGAAAGGCTGATACAGTCAATCATCTGTGATCTCTAATATGTTGTCAGTTACCAAGGGCAATGTTAATTTCAATATTTTGAATCTTGAAAAATTCAGAGATAGTTATTACTCAATGATACATTTATCCAAAGCTCATTTAGAACACTTGCAATATGCTGAATTCTCTTACTGAGGCTAGAGAAAGGGTGGTAAACAAGATAGACAGTATCCCAGCTGTCGCAGTATAAGTCTTTTATGGACCCCAGAACATCATGTCCTTAGGGCTAATCCATTCCTGTGCATGTAAATCTATTGTAGGTTGGACCTTCTTTTGATTAGGTCCCTTCAGTAGGGCGTGACCCATGGTGGTTTTTAATCCTCTTACCATAATCTTTCATAAAAGGGATGAACACAGAGATTGGCACAGAAAGAAAGCCCCAGAAGCTGACAGAGAGAAACCCACGGAAGCACAGAGAAAGAAACCCAAAGAAGCTGATAGAAAAGTCAAAGGAAGTCAGAAGCTGACAGCAACAAAAACCGGAAGAGCAGAGAGAGACCAGCAGATGTTGCTATGTGCCTTGCCATATGAGAGAGGAGTCCAGGATCACCAACAGCTGGTCTTCCGGGAGAAACCATTGCCTAATGGTGCCTTGATTCTGACATTTTTCTCAGCCTTGAAACTGTAAGCTTACAACCTGATAAATTCCCATTGTGAAAGCCAAACCATTTCTGGTATATCACATTTTGGCAGCCTAGTAAAACACCAGGCTTCATGGATCACACATTCTTGTGAAAGTTTTAGGAGTTGGGGATAATTTATAAATTGACTGACAGCTGGTTTGAGTTTGAAGTAGGCAGATAAATAGCGTGAGCAGAAATAGCATCTTATTATATGAGGCTTTTCACGTGTAGCTTTTTATTATTATTTTACAGATTTTCAGAAGAGGATTTTTTGGTGATCAGTGTTATGAAAAATAACACATGAAATCAAGATTCATATTTAAGGCTATTTTAAAAGATACATTGTGTTTCTTTGTACTTTACAATCATCAGTATAGAAAAAGGAGATTAAATTGAATGACTAAATGACTATTTTAACTACTTTATTACTAAGGCAGGTATGCAACATACTAGAAATTTCATTGATAGAATTAATCTGATGCATTTTTTTTAGATCTAAATCTTCCTGTAGGTATAATTCAATATGACTTTAAAGGCAACTTTTCAGTCAACACTTGATTTCATTTGTTGGTCACAGTAGGTGAAAGCTGAATTAGAACACATTTTTCAATCAAATGCAGATGCAGACTTTCCATGTGAGGGGGGGAACATCATTTCTTTTGACTGAAACACTAATATATAAGGGAGTTTCATTTACATAAATATTCCTTTCCAACATAGGAGGTCTTTCCTTGTGATACCTACAATAATTATTGCAATAACTTTATAAATTCCTTATCATTGTATGCTACAATTTTATATACTAAAGAGTAGAGATAAATAAAAATTAAACTTCCAGCATGCAAAGGAAAGATATGTGGGAATTTAAAAGTAGAAGTGATGAATTAAACAACATTGAGTGACAAAGTCAAAATAGAAATGGAAGATGCTGAAAAGCTAGGTATATTAATATACTGATGGCAGTATAATATGCAGAGCCATTTTATGCCCCTCTCTTCTATTTCATTTTTTTTTCCTTTAAGAATTGAATCCTGATAAGAGTGTTTTAAAATATAAAGCCTTGGGTTATGGGTGCCATCTCATCTAATGTATACCTGAAAAGCTGCTACACTTATTCTGATGTGAGGATTTATAACGCAGGGAAAATCAAAGAGTGGAGATAAATCATTGTAAAAGAGTCATATTAGCATCTTATTAAATGATTCTTTATTGTATTGAATAATATCTAAAGACATAGCTCCATTTTAGTAAGAAAACTACAAGACAATTTTTGCCAGCTCAGATGCTATGAGAATCTAAGGCTACATATGTTTCAATTCCCTAGGCTGCCTAGGTAAATACCATAAAATGGCTCTGCTCTAACAATAGGAATTTATTCACTTACTGTTCTGAGGCTGGAAAAATGTACAAATCAAGGAATCATCATGGCAATGTTTTCTTTCCAAAGACCTGCTGCCAGCCATTCTTGGTTCTCTGTCACATGACAAGGCACATGGCGGCGTCTGCTGGTCTCTCCGTTCTCTTTTGGGTGTCCTTGATTTCAGCTTCTTGTTTCTGTGGCTTTCTCTCTCTCTGAATGCATTTCATTCTCTTACAAAGGTCTCCAGTAAGAGGATTAAGTTTCACCTTGGGCCACATCTTAACTGAAGTAACATCAGCAAAAGGTCTTACTTACAACAATGGGTTCATACCCACGGGAATGGATTAAATTTAAGAACATGTTTACTGGGAACATATAGCTTTAAACCACCACAACATATGGATATATCAAACTAACCATTCTTTTCTAGGATAATGTTTACATTTGAACAAAATTTATAGTTAGAAAACAACACTCACCTTAGATATTTGACTAAAAGTTTTAGAAAGTTCTCTCTATAAATATATCTCCTTCTTCAGTAGAGATTTTGTTTGGAAGAATATTTATGGCAAATAGCATAGTTTGTCATTACCAAAATTTAAACACATCCATGAATCCATTGAACAAAAAAAATTTGTAGTATTTCTTATATGATAGATACTGGAGATTAGAGATCAAACAGGCAATCTCTGAATCACAAAGCATACAGCCTAATCAAATCAGCAAACAGTATAGTGTATTTTATCAGTTTTAATCTGGCAACACCTAAATCTGAATCACTACAACCTTGGCTTCCCTGTCACTAATCCCACCTGCTTTTTGTGATGACTCTAATTTCTAGTAGCTTCTTCTAAATATCCCTTGGAATACTGTTTCTTTCGGTGGTATTCCACATCCTTCTGAACCGCATCCTCTTGTCACACTCTACTATCCCTGAGTGATATTCTCCAGGTACCCCCCCCCCTTCATTCATCATCTCTATTAATGGTTTTAAACTTCCATGTGTGCACAAAACATCTGGGATGCCTGTGATAAATTTAGATTTAGTACGTCTAGGGTTGGGGCCCAGGAATTTTAACATGAATCCATGTTGATGCCTTTGCAGGTCATCAGGAACCAACCTTGAGGAACACTTATTTATGAACTAACAATGCACCAATCTATCACTAAATGCTCCAGATCTCTCCTTTGAACTTCATTGACATATTTACCATTACCTACCTAAAATCTTCTCTTGGTTGTTGCAAATGCTCCTTGTATCTTACAAACCTTTCTTACTTCAAAATCCCACTGCCCCCTAGCATATATTTCATACTATATGCCATCTTAGAAAACACTATTAGAGATCTAGGTGTTATCCCTTTCTTTTCCTCATGTGACCTTATTCCCCTAATGTGATCAGTTACAAAATCCTATCGTATTAACTCACAAGCAGATCCTGAAAATTTTTTCCCATTTCTTTCCAAGCTTACTGCCACCTCTTTCATTTACACAATCATTTCTCATCTATACTGTATGAACTGAATCCAAAATCTTTTCTGATCCTACAGCTGCCCTCTCAAACTAAACCTTTACTCTAAATTCTAACCCAGATAATCTTTCTGGGAAACAAGTCAGAAAATAAATTGTATGTAGATAAATTAAAATTTCCTTACCATATTTCTTAGGCCATGCATGATGGGCCCCAGCTTACCTTTCCAGTCTCCTGTCTTGGACTCTCCTTTCAATTCTACTGAATTTACTATAGTCCCACAAATGCCCTCTAATTTGCCTTTCCTTCCAGTCTTTGCATGGGCTGTTCCCTCTTCTTATATTTCCTATCACTTGATTAAACTTCTTTACCTACTGGGTATTTTTTGTTGTTTATGTCATTTATTCAGAGAAGGTGTCCTTATATAAGAAGTATAGCTTGGATCTCTATTCTACAAGTGCTAGATTTATCCTATCTAGCATATCTCTCATGCAATATTTGTGAGACTTATACTAAAAAGAATTAATTCTTTATCTGAAATTCAAATTTAACTGAAGCCCTGTATTATATCTGACAACCATAACATGGGTCTATATGACTTAATACTTCAAATTAAATTACTTTATTAATTGATTGTAGCCTCAGTGGCAGGAACCATATCTTCATTTTTCCTCACTGTGTCACTAACAATTTTTGGGTAGTGCCTGATAATCAACAAATATTTTTTAAAAGTTAAATAATGGACCCAATGGTCAAATCTTACTACTCCTAAAGCCATACTTCTGTCTTTCCATTAAAGCTTATTCCTTCTAGTTCATAATAAAGAAAAATTTGCATTTAGTAAACAAGAATTCTCATTAAATATTTTTCAAAACTGCCACTTAATTCTTTGTCATAATTGAGAGAATCATTCTATTAATCCATAGCTCAATTAGGCCAACTTTTTGAGAGATGCATAGAAAGGTATTAAATAATGATGTGAGCCATCATTTTCAGAACCTTATCTATGTGAGAAATAAATTTTGTTTTGTTTGTGTGAGAAAGTCTTAGAAAAAAACAATTTAACCCCCCCTCCAACTTTCTACTTTATGGATGTCCATAATTCTCAGTTTTCAAAACCTTAAAATATCATGTTTTTTGAAAAGGCATTTAAACATTTTATAAGAGTAAATCTAGACTTTTCTATGTATTGTAAGCAAAACTAATGATCTGGATATTAAAAGTAAACTCTAAAATACAAAGTACCAATAAATTAGAGGTCCATTAAAACAAAGCTTTTCATAATCGACTCTAGTAGCTAGCAATTGATCTCCAAATGTCAGACGATACCACAGGGCTCCTAGAAATAATGATGGATAGTAATTTTAGTAAAATTAGGCACAGATAACACAAAGCAGAAACAGAGTCTGTTAAATGATAAGATGTTTTTGGCAAATGAAAATAGCTGAACAAAGGTATTTTGAGACTAGTTGGGGAAATGTTCCTCCCCCCATCCATCTCCCCATGGTGTTAGATTATGCTGAAGACTATTTTTTCATTGAAAAATGTGTATGTGCCTGGCATCAATCTTCTCTGCTTTGAGTGGGACAGAGACAGGTAGCAAACAAGAACAGGACAAACAACTTTTGACTCAAATAATAACTGTTCCCCTGGTTGATGACTTGTGAGTTCTAGATTTGAGAGCACTATGAATAGTGATGAGTACTGAGTTTCTGGTTTGTGCTTGGTGTTTGCTTCAGCAAACCAATTACTTTACCTCCATTGAAGACTGGGTGGTGACTAACCTAATTCTCATGCTCTGTGATGCAGCAGAGCAGTCCTACATCAGCCACCTCCTGAATAGTCTTTTCTCCTGGCTTCTTCCTGTTCCCTTTCTATGGAGATTGTCTTTTGTTTTATTTTTGTTCTAATTTCCAACGTCCTGTACTTCACATGAAAGAGACTAATAAATTACCCTCTTTGTTCACAGTTGCAACTTCCAAATTATTCCACTCACCTTTAAAAAGTATACAGATATACTGTAACAAATGTTCCACAGCAATGTAAGGTGTTGTTGGAGGGGTGATATATGGGAATTCTGCACATTATGCATGACTGTTTTGTAAGCTCACAACTTCTCTAATTTAAAAAATGGAAAAAAATGTATACAGTTATAAAAGCCAAACAACAATGACAGCAAAATCATCCTTTTGAAGCTGATGTCATTCACCCCAATAACCCACTATTCCTCCTCTTTGCTTTCATATCCCCATCTTAGTCATTCTTCTCATTAACTAAAGAATTTAATTTTTATTTAGCATTTCTTTGCATCCTTACTCCAGTATTCATTCTCATGACTTCAACATCTATGTAAAGGAAACATCCAAGACCTTGTACTCTTGGTTCTTTACTTCCTTACCTCCAGTGAGTTTTTCTTTTTTTTTTTTTTTCACTTCTTTTCAGCCACTTACTTCCTTTGACAAAAGCTAGATCCAGAATTTGTCATTACCAGAAACTCTGGCACTTTTGAGTTCTCTATTTCAAATATTTCCCTCTCCAACTGTCTTTTTCTAGTCTTCTGGCTCACCTGTTTAATTAGCCCTAATGACAGAATCCTTTGATTATATTGACCTTGCTGAAATATTAATCATGCCTGTCTTTCACTTTCTACCAGTCCTTTCTATTTTGATCCTCTATGTTGCAAGTCAATATAATGACTCTATTGCAAATTACATGAACTCATTTGCCGTCCCTCTTTCTCACTCACTTGACAATTTCCCAAGCCTGGGTGATCCATGCACCTGAAAAATGACATCTTTTTGAGGAAAATCACATGATCATTTTAAGTTGACTGGTATCACTTTAAATTTAGCAAAAGCATTGTAAATGATCTGGTATTCTTCATGTTTTGTGCTTCTATCCAACAGATATTCATTGGAACCATCAATGTATCAGCAGCTATTCTAGGAGCTAGAGTTTGAAGTGAGACATTCAAATCAGATCCTTCTTTTATGTGACTGTTTTTCATAAGGGTCTGGTGAAATGAACAAGAAAAAGTGAGTAAAGATAAGTAATCAGGAAACACCAGATAGTATTAAGTGCTATTTATTCATTGAACAAATATATATTGAGCACCTACTACCTTCAGGTACCTCATTATAAATATAATAAAATAGGGTAATAACGTAAAAATTCCTGGGGGAATGGGACATTATTAAACTATAAACTCTATAGGCATCACTTAATGGGGAGACATTTTTGCAGAAACCTGAATTGTCAGAGGTCAGATGAAAGACTATTTCATGGAGAAAGAACCTTCTTCAAAAGTTCTGAGTTGGGGTAAAATGTGTCCTGTCCAACCCAGAAAGAAAGTATAGAAATAAAATGTGGGTGCCTGGAACTTAGTGACCCTGGGGAAGGGTGGTGTAAGCTGAGATTGGAGTAGTAGGAAGGGACCATGGTAGGATATTAAAAGCCGTGGTTCATTTTTCCCTTTGCAATCGAAAAAGCAGAGAACTAGTACCTACTCTCCTTCCTCAAACACTCAGGTCCTTCTGCTTTCATTTTAAGCTAATATTTTTTCTTCATATGTCATTTCAAAAACAGAAGCCATCAAATGCAAACTATCTTCCTCAACTTTCCACTGATAATCCTACCATATTTTTCTACCCTCCTATTAACAATGGATGTTGTGTCACATCTCTTCACTCACTTTCCTAACTATACTTATCCCTCCCTCATTTCTTTCACAGATTATATCATCCTTCCATAATAACCTTTATATCTAATGTCATTAATATCTTCTTCATTCAATCATTACAATTAAGACATATGCTAATATCTCCTAATTCAAAATAACTCTTTTCCCCTATCTACCTCTGAACAAACCTCTTCACATGGGCTTCTGCCCTACCACACCATTAAATATATTCATCTCAAAATTATCAACAGTTTCCATGTTTCCATTTTAAAAGGCTTCTCATTATTTCCATCTTATTTAACCTCTCAGCAGCATTCTACAGAATTGAGCACTACATAGTAAAATAACCAATAGATAATTTCTTACTCCCAATGCTGTCAAAAGCACCCCTCTCATAACACTACATCAGTCTCTTTAATAACCAAGAGTTTAGTGAAATTTTATTATTTTTGTATTAACTCTCTGAGTGGTCAATTAAAGTTCTGCCTTAAAAAGTAAAAAGGATCTTATCATTGAATAGAATGAATTTATATTTTAATTGATGGCACTATTGGCATCCCACATTATACAACATAATAAATCTATGTGTGATGCGAGACGGATCCAGTGAAGGGCGATTGGGGGGGGGGGTTGGATCGGGGGCCTCTGCGGGGCCCCCAGTGGGGGGCGACGGGTGTGGAGGACGGACGCGGCGCAAGAGAGACAACCGCGGAGACAAGGCTGAAAGCTCAGGTCCGTTTTATTCAGGAAATGTAACACTATTTAAAGGGTAAGGGGGGAGGTGGCGGTCGCTGATTGGCAGCCGCAGGGGTGGCGGGAAGGTTGGGCGCCAACAGGGAGGAGGGTAGGGATTGGTGGGTTTAGGGATGAATGGTGGTTGGGCATTGGTGGTTGCTGTTGTTAGGGAGGAGGGCAGAAACTTCTGTGGAGAAGGTTAGCTGTTCTTTGTTCTTGTTAAAGCCTTGACGGCCATGTTGAAAAGGGGGGTCAGGAGGAGGTGCTAGGGCTGACAAGGTGCCTGAAGAGTTAAAGGGAGACGGAACAGGAAAATGTTTTTCCATATCCTACAACATTTCCCCCTTTAAATTTATTAGTAGAGCCTTGGCTGAAAAACCTCAGAGTGCTGTCGTGAAGGTCCCCTTAAGTGATCTTTTGGCATTAACCTGCTGGGGGAAATAGAGGCCTCGACGATTTTTATTTTGGAGGGGGGAACTGTGCCTGTCTTAGGTTCGGACCATGCTGAGCGGCTGCTGGATCTTACCCGTCATGGGAAACCGTGGCAGCTATTGGTCGGCAGCAATTGGCCAGGTCACTGTCGGCAGCAATTAGCCAGGTTCCTGTCTTAGGTTGATCCAGCGGCTTAGCCGCAAGTAAAGAGAAGGGTCCTGTTACCCGTTATTGACTAACCAGTCCAGCACCCAAAGAGGCATATTTCTCAAGGAGCTCAAAAATGGCCTTTATTACTTGGGCCCTCCTTTGCAGTGCTCTGCCTTGCACCCAACAGTACCAACCGTAGCATAAGCTAGGAGCATGTTTTTGAGTAACATGCTGTTCCCGTAGGAGGGGGTTTATATACCTTCAGGATAGGTAGCACTCGAGTTTTAAGTAGCCACTTGACTCCACATTATCTATTATCACGGCACCAGCACCATCTCCCCCTTTAAATTTATTAGTAGTAGGGCAAAGGGAGAGGGTAGGTTGTATAAGGATGGGGACAAGTGCTATACAGAGTATTAGATTTCACCCGACATCGGAAAC
>JAQZBX010106153.1:0-10777 GCA_029593785.1 Cabassous unicinctus
TAACTTCCTTCTAATGAATATCTCAATTGGGAGGGGAAATTGGGGAAGATTTTTTGAATATTGCAAGCTCTCCATGAGCTACAGCTCATAAACTTCTCTTTTTTTAATCTCTCAGAAGAGGAAATCCCATACAAATATAGTAAACTGAGAACAAAAGTGTCTGGGCCTAAAAAGAATGTTCAGAAAACCAGTGCTCATTAGTGGAATGCCTATAGCAAATAAAGGTAATCAAACTGAGAAACTGCAATGGGCTTTTCTGAAAAAAGTGAAACAGTAGAAAACGAATCACTATGCCAAAAACATTTAGAAGTTTATTATAATCGTTACATTCCCAAGTTTTGAAACAAGAATTTTTAAAGAAAAGGGAGCTGGAAGAGGTTATGAATACACAGAAATGAAAATAAAGCAGAGGAAATAAAATCTGTTCATAAGGTTGGCCATCTTTGCTAATTTCTCAGACCAAGAATAAGGAAGGAATCATTCAATGAAACTCTATAGAGTATGACAAGTATGTGTAGGTGACTGATTCCCTCCCTGCTCCAGACACAGAAAATAGCTGTCATTTTCAAACTTTTGGTGGGAAAATTCTGCCAATTAAATTTAAGTTCCAAGCGCAGGAACTCTAGAAACTCTTAATCATGGAGAAACTAATATTCATAGAATTTCTCAAGTTACTTTTCTTCCCTTGGATACAATCTTTGGTAATTTTATTATTTTACTTTGTTCAAAGAAGTTAAATTCCACTTTTCCCAAATATAGTCATGTGTGCTACATTGTTGTGTACAATGCTGTGGTAATGTTGTTTGGTAATTTTGTAGCTAATGCAATCTTTCTCAGTACACTAATTTGAGAATCCCAGAGAGAATGGCTCCCATTCCACTTGGGAAGCATTCTAGACAGTAGAATGGGATGGAACTTATTTCTAAAGCATGAGTAGAATCTCTGCCACTAAACAGATTAAAACATTAGATTTCTTTGACCTTTATCAAAAAGGCAATTTTCTGTTTCTTCTTAATTTCCTCCCTGAGAAACTGAAAGTGGGAATTAATAATTTATTTTGTGTTTACTGTCAGTATTGGAATATTTACAGACTTGTAATCTCATTTTAGAAATTCAAAAAAGTTAATATGGTTTAGGTGGCTGGACAAAATATGATGTTATATAATACGTAGTAAATTTTCAAATTTAATGCTCTGAGGAATTAAAACTAATATGAGTGAGACAGACACTCCTATACTTGAAACTTCTCTGGTTAAAATTTAACAGGCCAACTAGTTGTCCCAAAATTATACCCATAACAACAGAACAGAATATAACAAGAGGAGCTACAAAAGGGTGGGGAAAAGTGGAATTTGAAGCTGTGTCTTATTTCGTTACATCTAAATGACTTCAGCAAATTGTTTCTTGACATATTCATTCTCCATTAGAAGGAAGAGTGTATTACCTGATAAATGCTTAATTTCTGTGCGGCTGAAGTATAAAAGAAGCTGTGAGGAGGAAGGGAGTGCTCTGGGTTGAATTGTGGCCCCCAAAAGATATATTGAAATCTTAACCCTGTGAATGTGACCTTGTTTGGAAATAAGGTATTTGCAGATGTAATCAAGTAAAGATTAGATCATAATGGATTAGGGTGGGCAAGAATCCAATATGAAAAGTGTCCTTATTAGAAGAGGAGAAGACACAAACACAGATATAGGGAGAAGACAGCTTTGAAAAGAGAGAAACAGAAGTTAGAGCTGTGCTGTCATAAGGCAAGGAAAACAAAAATTTCTGTTGACTGCCTGAACCAAGGAAAAGGCAAGGAAGGAATTTCTCCTAGAACCCTCAGAGAGAGTATGACCCTGCCAATAATTTGATTTTAAACTCCTGCATCTAAACTGTGAGAGGATATGTTTCCACCGTTTAATATCATTTAGTTTGTGGTTCTTTGTTAGACATGCCTAGGAAATTAACACAGGTGTTTTTTTGTTTGTTTGTTTGTTTGTTTGTTTTCTTTCTTCTCTCTTCAAAGTAATAATGAGTCTGTTTTTCTGCCTTCCAGACCCAGAAATTGCCTCACTGTGTTTATGCAAATCTATGGTAGGGTGTGGAAGAGTTCAAAGGTAGTGCCAACTGGTCACAAGTCACCTCTATCCATTCAATTTATGGTTCATTAGTAATAAAGCTGATATTTATTTCTCCAAGAATCTAATTCAGAAGTTATCTGTAAATTTGTTTGAAGCCAGGAAAAGAAAAGCAGCTTTATTTTAATCGTTCCCCAAAATCCCAAGACCAATTTGGTATACAAATTTCCTGAATAATTTTCAACCTCCACTCACTTTCTGTGAACTTGTCCCTTGACTTTCAAGTGACAATGAGTTCCATGAGTTATATGATACCCATTTCTATCATCTATTTAATTTTATTAAAAATATATTATCAATGTATTGCAAATACTTTCCTAGTAAATCATATTTCTTTAATTTTGTCTGTGTTTTAAAAAATAGACATTTTTATTTAGGTGATATTAAATTTAGAATCTTGTCTGTTAATTTTTTTGAATGCCATTTTTACAACAAAATGAGGAAAATATCACTCTATGATTTCTTCTCATTGTACTTTTAAGTAATTCACCACATTTTAATTTTACTTGATCTGAAATTTACAGGGTTCCTATATAATGAAGTGGTCCTCTTTCATTGTTACCTAAATAACCTAATTATTTATTCAACATCAGTTACTGAGTAGTCCTTACTTTTTCCATTATAATGTGGTTGTTTATTTTATATCTCAAATAGTATATGGGGGAAAAATCACCATATGTTGTTAGAGAACTGTCCATTTTCTTTTTCATGAGTTAAATGAAATTCAGCACCATGGGACATATTCAATATCAACTATATGAAAAAAACAAATTAGGAAAATTCATTTTTTCCTAGAGTTTTCTAAATGTCTTTACATATCTTCATCAGATTTTTAGTCACAAAAGCTTCATGTTTTCATATAAAAATATAATATTTTATGCAGCAGTATTACATTTCCTTCTGCTGTATTGCTACTGTAATAACATTTCCAGGAAAAGATATTGGAGAAATTAATAATCTAATAATCCAGGAAAAGGGAAAATCAAACTATAATACTATTACTTATTCCTCAAGTAGCAGAAAAAAATTGTACTGAATAGTCTAAGAAAAGAAACAATACTGAAGAGTACTCACTGATAAAAGATATGCATGATAGAAATGTCTTTCTTGAAACATTGAAACCCCTGCTTCCTTATGGGATTCATGATGTATACTCTCTAAATTGATGTATATTTCTTAATAAATGTTATTTTTAAAGAAATTTTAGATTACAGAAAAGTAACACAGAAAATATATGGGATTCCCATATGTTCCATTCCTCCCCCTCACACAAATTCCCCTATAAATAACATGATACATTAGTGTGGTATATTTGTACAATTGATGAACAGATATTGAAACATTGTGACTAACCAATGTCTTTAGTTTACATTATGGTTTACACTTTATAATATAAATTTCATGGGTTTTGACAAAGTGTATAATGGCCTGTTCTTTTTTTTTCCAATCTCATTTTAAAAATTTTTATTTATTTTTTAAAGACTTACATTATATAAACGTTAAATTAAAAATATAGGGAATTTTCATATGTCCTGCTCCCTACCCCTCCCTCATTTTACCACATTAGGAACATCCTTCACTAGCGTAGAACATTTGTTACAATTGATGAACACATATTAGAGCATTGTCACTAAGCATGGATTTTAGTTTATATTGTAGTTTACACTCACTCCCAAACAATTTTGTAAGTTATGACAAGATATATAATGGACTGTATCTGCCATTGCAATGTCATTCAGGACAAATCTTAAATGTCTCCATATTACAACTGTTTTTCCCTCTTCCTTCACTCAGAAGAACATCCAGTGGCCACTGCCTCCACATCAGTGATAAAAGTATTTCCATTGCTAGAATCACAATAAGTCAATACCAGTAAGTCTGCTCTAGTCCATCATTCATTCCCCAATCCCGAGGATTCTGGGATGGTGAGGTGCAATCCACCTCTAATTAAGACAGGGTTTGGGTCACATGGGCTAGATGGATGAGAATATCTACTTTGCAGTTGGACACTCTCTCTGTCATTGAGGTGGTTGTTGTCCATCATCATTATCCTTTTTAATTGTCCTGGGTGAGTCCAATTAACTGGAGACTAGGGGTTGCTCCTCCATTGAGATTCAGGGCCCAGCTGACACATGGGCAGAACAAAGATTTAAGTCATATTACTTATTTTCCTAGCTCTTACATGGTTCCTCTTCTACCTTTTTTTTTGTTATTACTATTTTTCCTTTTCTCCACTTATCACATTATTTTTCTCTAAATATTTTTTTCCAAGGTAACATAGACAACTGCAAGAATAGAGAATAAGAGGAATCAAGTATAAAAAAATTAATATCACCACAAACAAGAAACAACCAAATAAATCCCTAGAGTAGAAAGAGAAGCTAATCAACCAAATAAGTCCATCAAGATAAATATATGACCAGACACCAAGAAAAAATTGCAAACGATACTAAGAAACAGGAAGACATGGTTCAGTCTAACAAATAAAGTAAAAAAATGTAGGAGATACAGAATGTGGAACAAATATTCAAGGATGTCCAAACAAATATCATGAATCAAGTTAGTGAAGTAAAGGAAGAGATAAAGGACATTAATAATACAATGGGGGAACACACCAAAGAAATAGTAAACATACATAAAAAGATAATGTATGTGATGGTGGTGAATAGCACAATGCAAGAAATCAAAAATACACTGGAAGCATATAACAGAAGATTTGAATAGCCAGAAGAAAGAATCAGTGATGTGGAAGACAGTACATCTGAAATCAGATAGTAGAACAGGTAGATAAAAAAGATAGGCAAAATCCAAAAGGGACTTAGGGACTTGAGTGACAAAATGAAACAAACAAACAAAAAGCATTATGGGCATCCCAGAGGGAGAAGAGAAGGGAAAGTGGGCAGAAGGTGTACAGGAGGAAATAATGAATGAAAATCTCCCAACACTATTGAGGGATATGGATGTTCATGTTCAGGAAAGGCAGCAATACACCAAACAGTATGAATCCTAATAGGCCTACCCCAAGAAATATACTTGTGAAATTGTCCAATGATCAATACAAAGAGATAATACTGAAAGCAGCAAGAGAAAAGAGATCCATCACATACAAGGGAAACTCAATAAGATCAAGTGCTGATCTCTTATCTGAAACCATGGAGGCAAGATGGCAATGGTATGACATATTTAAGGTGCTAAAAGAAAAATATGTTCTACCTAAAAATTCTCTGTCCAGAAAAGCTGGCATTCAAAAATGAGGGAGAGTTCAAATATTCACAGATAGAAATTAAGAGAGTTTGTCAATAATAAACCTGACCTGTAAGAAATACTAAAGAGACTACTGCAGGTTGAAAGTAAAAATCAATAGTGAGCTGGAGAAGACAGTATGAATAACTAAAAGATAAAAATAAAAATAAAAAAAAAACACCTAAGGCATACATAAAGCTAAAGAAAATATGACTAATATATGCAATTTCTTTGCAGTAATAATATTTAATGTTAATGGATTAAACTTTCCAATCAAGAGACACAGATTGGAAGAATGGATAAGGAAATATGACCCATCTATCTATATGCTGTCTACAAGAAACCTATGTTAGATGCATCCACAGAAAGTGAATGGTTGGGAAAAATTTTTTACATGCAAACAATAATCAGAAAAGGGCTAGAGTTGCAATTCTAATATCAAATAAAATAGACCTTAAGTGCAAATCTACTGTGGAGACAAAGAAGGCCATTATATATTAATAAATGGAGTAATCTATCCAGAAGAAATAACAATCATCAACATTTATGCACCTAACCAGGGCACCTCAAAATACATGAGGCAAATACTGGAAAAAATAAGTGGAGAAATAGATGCCTCTACAATTATAGTGGGGGACTTCAATTCACAATTATCACCATTAGAAAGATTATCTCAATAGAGGATCAATAAAGAAATAGAGACCTTGAATAATACATTCATGAATCTGGACCTAATAGACATATACAGAACATTACACTCAAATACTGCAGGATATACATTCTTCTTGAGTGCACATAGAACATTATCTAGGATAGACCGCACGCTAGGCCACAGAACAACTCTCAATAAAATCAGAAAGATTGAAATTATACAAAGTAATTGCTCTGACCACAAAAAAAGGAAGTTAGAAATCAGTAAGTGGCACAGAAGCAAATAAGGTACAAATACATGGAAGTTAAACAACACACTCTTAGGCAATCAGTGGTTCAAGGAGGAAATTGCAAAAGAAATCTGTAACTACCTTGAAATGAATGAAAGTGTTAACATAATGTACCAAAACCTATTTGATGTAGCAAAAGCAGTGCTAAGAGGGAAATTCATAGTTAGAAATGCCTACATTAAAAAAGAAGAAAAAGGTAAAACCAAAGACCTATCTGCACACCTGGAGGAATTAGAAAAAGTACAACAAACTAACCCCAAAGGAAGTAGAAAGGAGGAAATAACAAAGATTAGAGCAGACCTAAATGAAATGGAAAATAAGGAAGCACTAAGAAAAATAAACCAAAAGCTGTTCCTTGTGAAATTTAAAAAAAATTGACAAACTGTGAGCAAGATTAGCAAAGAGAAAAAGAGAAAAGATGAAAATGCGTAAATGAAGAAATGAGGAAGGGGATATCACCAATGACCCCCAAAAAGCAAAGAGTATCACAAAAAGGTACTTTGAAAAATTTTATGTCAACATGATGGATAATTTAGAGGAAATGGACAAATTCCTAGAAACACATGTGAAGCCTACATGGACAAAATAAGCAATTGATGAACTCAACAGACCAATCACAAGTAATGTGATTGAATTAGTCATAAAAACCTCCCAACTAAGAAGAAGACAAGACCATATCACTTCACAGGTGAATTCTATCAAATACTGAGGAAAGAATTAATGCAAATCCTGCTTAAATGCTTTGAAGAAATAGAAGAGTAGGGAACATTGCCAAACTCATTATATGATGCCAACATCACCCTAACACCAAAGTCAAGCAAAGATGACACAAGAAAGAAAAACTGTATACCAATCTCTCTAATTGAACCTAGATGTTTATATCCTCAACAAAATACTGGTTAATTGTATTCAACAACACATCAAATGAATTATACACCATGACCAAGTGGGCTTCATCCCTGGTATGCAAGGATGGATCAACATAAGACAAGCAATGTAATACACCACATGAAGTGATCCAAAGAATAAAATCATATGATCATCTCTATAGATGAAGAAATATCATTTGACAAATACAGCACCCTTTCCTGATAAAAACATTTCCATCATTACAAACAGGAACTCTATACATTTTAAAACTTAACTCCATATTCCCTATGTCCACCCTTCCACCTGGTAAGCTATATTGTAGATTCTGATACTATGATATTGCTTACTCTAGTTATTTCATGTCAGTGAGATCATAAAATAGTTGTCCTTTTTGTGTCTGGCTTATTTCACACTGCATGATGTCTTGAATCTTGAGGATTAAGACCTACCCTTGATTATGCAATCTAATCAATGGCCGTTAACTACAGTAATTGAATCAAAATAGGTATACATGCATAGGAATAGATTAGCTTTAAGAACAAGATTTTCTGTGGTCCACAAATGATTCAAAGTGACACAAGGGTGTAGGCAAGGACTAGAAGACGACCACTAGGCATTTTCATTAATTCCCTAGCAATCTACCCCTCAGTGCCTTAAACAGCAAACTTCTCCATATTAGCATTAACAACAGAAGGATACCTCCCACCTCAGACAAAGGGGTACAGAAAAGGGTGGAGATGGAACAGGCCTACCACACATGGCTCTCAATAATGTTTACAGTAAGTTTGTGAACACCTGCAGCTGTAACACATTAGCAGGGTTTTATCTATACATATCATTACTCCAACCAGGGTGATCAATCCTTTCTGAAGTAATGGCTGCATCCATGACCCCAATCCTCCAGGCGCCAGTGGAAGAGGTCTCATATAGAATCAGTTTGTACTTTTTCCAGCCAGTTGGCTTGCTGTTGGATTGTAGTCACCTCCTGTTTTGTGTCCCTGAGATATTAATGTACATATACCAAAGGTTTTAGCAATAGCACATATGCAGCCTTGTTGTGTTAGGAAGAAGTCTATGGCAATGCGATGTTGGGATGTTGAATCAAAGGCAAGACAATTAGGTTCTATGACATAGAAGTGGAGCAAGGGGTTGGATGGTTTATCACATTCCCTGCAGCCATGAAGTTCCTCGGTCAGCTTGAAAAGGAGGTTTCCTTGCAGGTTGCTTCCAGGACATATCTGATAAAAACAGGAGCAGGGAGAAGAAACTTATCCTGATGGGGGGGGCATGCAACCACTTCCATTAGAAACACTTTTCTCACCTTATTTGCAGTGCCTTAATTTTTTGCTTTAAAACCATCCAGTCAGACTATCCCTTACCTTGAGACAGAACTTCACTGCTTTTCTTTTTATCTAAGGCCCTTACCCATAGCTTTTAACCTAACATCTCCTCTTCCTGTTAGATGAAGGTTTTAACTACTCCCTAATTGTATCCCATGACTATTTACAAGGGAAATACTTTCCCAACCAGGGGTAGGAATCACCCATTAATTTCAAGTATTGTGCCAGGGCCTGGGTATCCAGCCCATTGAATAGCCATCTTATGTGTGTTAAGCACCTCAAGGCCCACTTCTGTCATCCCAACCCTCCACCACATGACCCTAACCTTCCACCATCCTGTGAATCATATGGAGGGTATAACAGGGTAAAAAGCTGGTTGATTTCCTGACCGGCTAACAAAGAAAGTCACAAGTGGTATGTCTTTGGTCTCCCTTTCAGGGCCAATCCTCATTTTGATGTGTGTAAGGACAAATATGCAGCAAAGCCTGGGTGCCTCCTCCACTTTCATCTGCTCCCTGAGCTAGGAAACAGCATAAAGCCTTTTATTCCCTTCCAGGGTACTGCTGAGTTCAGTTTCCTAGAGTTAGGAAAAGTGTCCATTGAGTGAAAGAGCTGTCAAGTTGTAGAAACTCAAACTCCTTTTTTAGTACCCATTGAAGTTTTCTACAATTACAGCTGCCTATGAGCGGTAGGCAAAGTGGCCTGGATGCCATTGAGCATAAGTTCACTGTCTTCAACTTTCATGCAGGGTACAGCTTGTTCCTCTCATCAGGAGGATCTCCAGGCTTTTCAGGGGCAAACAATCAGTTCAATGCATCCTTTATCTCTAGTTCATTGTGATATGGGACCTTACCATGTCCATTAACATGGATAATATAGATGGTGATTTACCTGCTATTGTTTCCACATGTCTCTAACTGACACTGGGGGACCATTGATTTTACAATTGTATTTCCTCCATGAACCTGGCTAGACTACTAGACTGTAGGTTATGGCCCATGAGTCAGTACACAAGTATGCTAGGGTGATTGGTACTGTGTGTTCCAAGGCTAAGTGAACCATTCACATTTGGCCCATTGGCAAACTTTTCCAGTGCCAGATGTGTTAAATAATCTTTCAGAGGCAAGGGAAAGAGGAGTTGCTGCCAAATGGAAGCCAGATGGCTTCAGCTTGGCTGATCCATCAATGAACTGATATTGAGCATCTGTTGGTGCATCATTCAGTCAGTATCCCCAAGATGCCACTGCAAGGATGGAAGGACCTTCATCTGGTGTTGCAACAGAATCATTTCTGTGGGGGAACTCTACCACCAGCCCAAGCAAACTTGTCACACCATGGGGTCCCAGGGAAGCATGATACTGAATGTACTATATCCTTTTGATGATACTCTATTGTTGAGCCATGCCTGGAGGAATTTTCAGATTACCCGTAACCCAAGACATCATGGAGATTTCTAGCTTCAGAAGAACTTTTGTTCTTGGGAATACTTTCCATTTCCACGGTGATCTTGTAGCATGCCAGACATTGCCTCTCAAAGGGGAATAAGAGCAGGCTGCATGCAGGAAATTCTTCATCTTAAAGATCTGCAAATTCTTTTTTGCCAGGTGAGCCAGTCAGCATGGGTGCAGGTGGCAGAAAATTGATCTCTATCAAAGTTCTAGGCTTTAAAATTCTTAGCAGCAGTGTAGCTGAGTTGAATGCTTTAGCCTCTTGCAGACCCTGCAATAAAAAACATTAGGATGGAGAAAAAGGTGTTCTCCAGTTCAAAACTGCAAATCAAACATTGTGGAGGCTTTATGAGTGTCAGAATGTGTGGGGTCATGGTTGTCAACAAGGGCATTTAAGTATTCAAGCACCAATGGTTGACACTAGCTGCCACACTCCACTTGCCTTTTTCAAGGGCCATATTAGGCTCTTATATGCAGAGATAGTGAAGCAGTTGACACTTTCAGAAAAAGGCCCTTTAATAGTTCAGTAATATCTTTCTTCCCACAAAGGAAGGTTATTGCAGCAGTTAGACAATGTAGTAAGGCAATGAAAGCACTGGGGATGTGTGGTCCATCACTCACTCAACCATGATGGCCGGAATTTTCCTGGATGGGAGAGCATATTTCTGCAACTGTGCAGGATACCAATCCCTGTAATTCATTCCCTGGTGGGAAACGTGAACACAGAGATATCCAAGGGGCAAAAGGAACAAACCCACAGGGTAATGGTGACCTCCATCTCCATGCAAGGGTTGAATGCATAACAGCTCCCA
>JAQZBX010106154.1:0-10774 GCA_029593785.1 Cabassous unicinctus
AGGAATCATGTTTTCATCCAAGATATGCCAGCAAAGGAAGCTCCAGGGAGACGAGCTCCTTCAAGGTTGACCTGAATGGTTCTGATCATTCAGGATTTAATGCACACCTAATTTTCCTTTCATATTGTGAAATGAGACATGGATGTGACTTTTCTATTCACACTGTCCCTGAACCAGCCTGTGCCATTTAATTCAGCACAGCAGGGTGTGGCTATTTGGTCAATGGTTTATTGTTCCTCAATGGAGATGATTCACCAATCAGAGATTTCCCAGAAGTCACTTGGACAGAAATAATTTTCTGAGTTTTTCTTCATGCTTTAAGTATTCCTTGCCCCACAGAACTAATTCTGCTATTCTCTGCTGAGTACCAACCATGATTAGGCTGCCTAATACCTGAAAATTTTTTAGAATAGCTCTCTCTCTCCATTAAAGGATGCCTTCGCTCTTATTAAAATTGTCACATTAGGAAGTTTAAGAGTATGAAAAATAACACTATAGAAAATAGAAAAGAGATATGTGATATCAAACCACCTTTCTTAAGAAAAAATTGTGTAAATATTTATCTCAAGTTTGCTAATATTTAATAGGACTTGAACCAGTAATAATGCCATAATGAAAAAGTTTTGAGGCAATCATCAGTGATAATACACAAATAAAAATCATTTTGTTCTACAGTCATTTTGCCACTAATTCTGTCCAAGTATTCAATGTATCTACTTTGAAGAAATTGTAGAAAAATTTTTTTCTGCTTAAATGCATGGCATTTTATTTGAATGCTGGGATTGTGTCATCAATATTTAATCAGTCTAGCATTGTGTTACTTCAATTTTAAATATTTACCTTCTTGAAGATGTTTGGGAATTTTTTACACTGAAATGCAAACCAGGTACATTTTCATTCTCAGAACCAATCTTTACAAAATAACTTTGGGTTGTATGACAGCAGAATGCAACATGCTCGGTTCTTCCCAGGGCCTCAGTATCAAATTTAGGTGATAAAAATGTAGCATCATAATCTATAGGATAGGGGGAGTCAGTGGAAACCTACATCAAAGACTTTGCATGAAAAAAGAGAAAAACTGTACTTAAGAGGTAATAAAAAGGTAAAATATGGAGAATGCAAAGAAAATTTCAGGTAAGACCACACCAGATAATAGAAAATAATTGATTAATAAATCTCATAGGCATAATTTTCAGAACTTTTTGGGAAAAAATGTCCACACATTGACCAGGGTCAGTGCCATGTAGAAATTTCAGGTAACTATCCCAAGCTAATTCCAGGATTTTGGAATTAACGCTGAGAACACCAGAAGTGCAAGAGACCTTTCACCTCCTAATCAACCCCTCCCTTTGTGAGAACTAAACCAGACTATAAAATTATTTAAAATCTATTTCTTTTCTAGTGAATAATTTATTGAAATAAAAACAACATGGATTATATATACACATATGTATATAGCAATTACTACAAACTGGACAGTGAATACCCTAAATTTTTCTCTTCTTACTCTATAATTCATTCCTCCAGCCCCTTCCCTTTTCTTCAGGCCACATTTGATCTCCCTTTTTAACTAGTTTTGTTGAGTTATACCTTAAAGGCCAAATATTTCAAGTGTAAAATTCAAAGGTATTTATTTTATTCACTGATATACATCACCATCTCAGAGTCAATATTGAAGAGTATTCATCACTTCACTATTTTAACTTGTATAATGTCTCTTTATTCTCACCTGAATCCAACTAACTCTGTGTTAAGTCATCTCCCTCAGGTCTCTTCTAAGTCAGATGAGGAAAGGCACTGGGGGCCATCCTGGGCCTCCCAGGACACAGAACAATGGCAAAATGGAAAGTCATGTACTCTTCCCTCTTCCTTGGTGATAATCTAGGCTCTGCACACATCTGATGGGCATTTTTCCTAAAAATATAATGTGATTTTTGGGTCAGAAAAGGAGCCAGAAACTTGAAGCTGGGGAGGTATGATGAGAGAGGAAGCCCAGGACCCTGACAGGAAGCCCCTTCCCTGCCTCCCTTGTCCTTGCTCCTGGGAAAAGCTTATGCTTGTTGGTCCTGATCCCACTCAGCCCAGCCCCCTCCTGGGCTCCCTGAAGGGAAGACCTGGTTCTGGTCTCATGCTTCCTCCCTCATTGCCTTTGCCTTCTATCCTTACAACTACTGAGTCTGCAGATCTCAGGTGTTTCTGTTACAGGGTATCAGCTTCATGAGATTTTCTTGGGAAGGTAACTCAGCCTTTCACCATCCCATGGAATACATATGACTCTTGATGAAGCACTTTGTGTTGCAGTTGTTCATGTGATTTCAGCATGTGCTCTATAGGGGGCACTCAGTCTATAGGAAATGCCTTTGTTCAGACCTCCCTGCTTATCATGAAGTTTACTGGTAAGCAGAATGAAGAGTTGGTCTTCCATCTAGCTAATGTCCAAGTACATAAGATGAAATTCCTCTGCTTATCTGACAGGCTAATGATGCCCTGACCTGGGTCTTGCCTTTAGAAGGTTAAGGCTTATTCCCTGATGTATAATTCCTTAATTGAATTGGAGAAAAATTTGGGAGATCCTAATTTACATATCAATTCTACTTTTCTGGATATATGTTTTTCATAACTCATATTTTAACTGCATGCAATTTAAAATTTATCATTATTAATTTAATTTTTCATTTTCCTCTGACCCAAATTCAGTTCTGTCTGAAGGAGTAGGTTCCAGTGAGGGACATCTGGGACAGACTTGGTCACATGAATAGATTGAAATGCTTTTGAGGTTTAGAGAATAGAAATAGTGGCGACATACACATGTACCATGATTTGCCTACTTTTACACAGTTCAGAGCTATAAATTGGGACATATTGTCAAGGAATCTAAGTGTATGTTATAAAAACAGTCTGCTTTAACCACAAACCAAGAAACAAACACAAGTACAGTGTTGATTCAAAGATCACAGGAATATGCTTTGACATTAGCTTGTGCACAGAGCATGAGCGGTGGGTTCAGAAAGTCTATGCAGTGGATCTATAGTAGGGAAAGTCCTCCACAGAGAGAAAATACATGAAGAGATTGAGTTGGACTATTGGTGCAGAAGAAGAGGAGTAAGGAAAATGTACATCCTCAGTTGATGTAGCTCTGCTCTGTTCAAAGAAAGATTCAATCTTGTTATACATATGGAATCACTGAAGAATTAAAAATAAAATAAAATTAAATCTATTTCTTAAAATGGTCTTTAAATAATTATTATAAAATTTTGCAAAATTAAAATTACATTTTAAAATGAATGTTGTCACTATTATATAAAAAGTTAAATTTATTTGTCATTTAAGATATGTCTGGAGTTTTTGAAACATTTAATGTGATGCAACTCATTTTCCCATCAAAATTCTGAGGTCATGTTGAAAAGCTTCCTAAGAAAATGTAGCTGTTTTCAAAGCTCAGGTTTCTTGAGTAGCTATCAGTCATTGTGGGTCAAATAAAGAAAGGTAGGAAATTAATTTCCACATTTCCTTTGCCGCTAGGTGGCATATTGTATTTACTGCAAGTATCAGTCAGGGATCTGCCAACTCTACTGATATCATTAGGGGGGAGGCACCAAGTCATTACATTCTTTGGTCCAGTAAGATCCATAGAGTTGCCCAAGGAGTATGTACAGAGAAATATTCTTTTGAGGCATCTAAGGCACTCCTGAGACAGCAGTATCAGCCCATCTATCTTCTAAGTTGCTTCTGGCATTGAGTGCTCCAGTGAGCGTGGGAAATGGACTCCATGGCATCTGGAAAGTTTTATCTACTCTTAGATCCTCACAACATCCTCTGGACACTGACATGTTGTCATGCAATATCAGAAGATCTTGTCTTTCTGTCCCCCAGAAACAGACCCTGGGCACCATGTACTTCACTGGCAGTAATTATTTCTAGCTTCTATTATCCTAATTAAAAATATGTAGCAATACTCAAAATGTTTGTATGACCCTCTATGGAATGTGCAGTCATGATTATGACCATTTGATTTTCTATATTTGGTGTTGGCCCTACTGAATGCAGAGAAAGACTCACATGTAGACTCTGTAGGGATGCTCAGGAACAGGGATTGGAAGGCAGCATATGTAGGGTCAGTGGTGGGCACCAAATTCCACTTGACTCAGAGATGTGGACAAGGTGGCTTGAGTTGCCATGGCAGACTGGGTCTGACCCAAATGGTGTACAAAAACCTTCATTATGTCCTTTATTCAAGCATTTAAAAATATAACACTCTAGGTGTGCATGGACAAAAGATTATTGGGAGGCAATTGGCAAAATAAGAAATTCACACTTGCAATAAAATTATTCTACAAACCTGATTTCACTTGTAATTTAAGCAATGGAAATTAAACTTCTCTGGGTGTGAAAATGAAGTCACTGAAGAATACTGACAACACTGAGCTTTACCCAGATGCCTTATATTCTCCTTGATCTTGGGGTTACTTTGTGGGGTGTTAACCACTGCTTGCTTCTCATACCCCCTTCTTCATTCCCCTTCCCCAAGTAGATTAGCAGAACTAAAAAACCCTAGTGAACTGCTTCCCAGCTTCCCTGTTTATGGGTAAATTTTAACATGGGTTGACACCTGTCTACAATAGACTAATGCAACTCCCTCACACAAGTACTTTGTATTGTGGAGTCAAACCACACCTAGAGACTTAGGCAGCTGGTAATTAATTCCAGAGGAAAGGCCATCAAATCCTGCTAATGCAGTGTCCAGAAACATCCAGAGTCCTGTACACATGGGCTTTAATTGTTTAACACTATTTTCAAAGTCTTGGTGTTTGTGCACATGTGTGTGTAGTTATAGCTATAATTTTTCTTGCTTATGCTATCTAGAATTCACATCTCTTGTTTGAACCCAACTCCATTTGGTATTTGGCATTAAAGGGAGAGATGTGGGCACAGATATTCAGGGATATGAGAACAGTTATAATATAATGAGCAGGTCAAGGTGGACCAGCACTTAATGTATATCCTTGATACAGTCCAGGAAGAGGCATTAGTATTTGAAGGTAGTGCTTGAGAACTGGTTATCCAGTTTACCTTATCCCTTGAGATGACCTGAGACCACAAGGTGGTGTTTGCATGTGTTCTGCATTTAAAGGGCAAGGGGAGTTGGCATTCAAAAGAGCTTTCACCAAGGATCCTGCTTTCCTTTCTCTTGTGGCATATTCAGACACCTCAATTGAAGTCTATGGCAAGAGATACCAGGTGACTTTTCTTTCAAGATCATGAAACTTCTGTAGTGTGCTGTAACTTTTTAAGTATTTGGGCTTCTAGAACTCTTTTATCAGCACATCTTACATTCCTCCACAAAGCCAGCGTACACATGTGTTCACCAGCTGTGATTCTTGTGACCTTCACTGGTGTGTGGGATCCTCATTTGAATATTCTCCTTTAGGGTGGGGATGATCTTTACTAGAATATGGATAAGCAGATGCCCCACCCCTCCTGGCCCTGTCCTTTGCAGACCTAGCCCTGCTCCCATTGTGTTCTTGCTCATCTTACCTCATAGTGAGGAAAGGGGGCCATTTTCCAGATGGTTTCCCAGGATATCATGGGTTCACCCACAGAGGCATTGTCTTTCTCTGCTGTTGCTAACATTGTTCCTCAGACTGCATCTCCCAGGCATGGAGGTGCATGTGCAGAGATGTTATGTTTATAGAAGGTGAAATCTTTATCAAAATATACACAGACAATGCAACTTCTTCCTTTTTGTAATCCAGAAAATTCACTTGTATTTTATTAGTGTCATTGAAAGAAATTTCCCTAAACTAACTTGTTGAGAACCCTGTAACAGGTGTGGGGCAGGGGTGGTGGCAGTTGATTAGGGAATTTGCTTGACTGAGGGTGATTCTCCAGAGAAAGGAGCAGTTCTGAGCCTTCAGCATCCAGCCATTCCAGCAGTGGGTAATGGGACATATTTGTGTGCGTATGCACATACTTACACCCATGTATATGTAATCCTATGCATATACATACACACATTTATGTACATATATATGCAAACACATATGCATATATGTACTGATAAGTCATACATATATATATTTATATATTTACACATATGGAAACACATACATATACTTACACACATTCACACATTACATGGATCCCTCACATTAGTATCACTGGAAGGAAACCATAACTTTTTATTTTTCTTTACAAGAGAAATAGGGAGCAGGAAGGCAGGAAGGAGGAGAGACTACCAGGGAAAATCAGTCACTTATACAGGATGAAAACAAGATCAAATGTGGAAAAAAACTCCCAAAACTAAAAACCAAATGTCTTCCTTCCTATAAAAACTCTGTGTCCCAGGTATGGGACGTGCTTTAGGAAGATTCCACATCTGCTATGGTGGTCCTGAGGTTTCCTGCAGCCCACCCCACTCCTGGGCACCCTGGAGGAGAGCTTTGTCTGGGCTCCCCCTGACTTCCCCTTACCATGTCACCTGCACAGTACTACTTTGGCTGTGTGCTTGGCTGTTTTGTTGCTCAGCTGCAGAGAAAACTGGCTCTTAGATGTGTCTCTCATGATGAAGCTGTGGATTTTGAGGGATGACTTGTAAGGTTGTAGTTCATGCTTCCATCATAACATCTCCCTGAACCACTGCAATCTCTTCCCTGGGCATTGGCATATCCAATACCAGCAGCAACCGGTGTTTGTAATGGAGAATCCAGAGACAAAGCAGGTGAGAGACAGGGTCTATGAGGGCTTCACCAGTCTTGGGATTCACTCCTGCAGCTGCATCTCAGACAGGACACCTGATACAAGGAGAACTACAGAGAGTCACAACTAGTCACCACAACCTATGCTCCTATTTCTGAAATCCTGGGAAATATCACATAGGGGAAACACCAACAAGCAAAGCAAGAGTCAGAGAAACGTCAATGTTTTCTCCCTAAAGATTCTTTCTCCCTCAGACCCTAGCCCTGAGTTAGAAATCAGACTAATTTATCACAACTTAAGGCTCCTCCTTACCTATATGAGTTGAAGATATTTTTAAATGTGGGTGGCCCTGAAGCTATAAGAGGGGAGCAAGATAAGGAGATGACACAGGGTGCATAAGGACAACTCTTTTGCAGTTCTCTCCCCTACTTATTTGACACTGGTAGAAAGAAAATTGATTGAATTAATGTATGAGAAGTCTTATGGATAATCCTATAAGAAAGGAGAATATCCCAGAACTATCATGGATTTCATCAATTTTGAGTAGGAAGGAGATATATTAAAATGTATGCATGGAGTATATGGATTTAGGAGTAAAAAGTTCACATGGTGTTCTGTGCCTCATTTTATATATCCAGGAAAATTCAAAGTTTCCTAAAATCACCTGGGCAACCATGGATAAGGAAGTTCAAAAATTTTAGCATGTAGGAGACTATGATACTGTTTTGGAATTAAGGCACAAATGATAATTTGATTGTCAAAAAAAACCCCAAACAACTGATCTGCAATTACCACTAAATTGTCAGATGCATTCCCATTTGTTCCTACTATGTTACATTAGATGTTATTAAATGGCATTAGCAAGGTATATTCTACTGCATAATAAATGGCCCCAAAACTTTGTAGCTTTAAACAGCAGTATTAATTATCTAACACTTTCTATGGTGCATGAATTCTGCACTCGCTTTCACTCATGGCTTTGTCTCAGGGTCCTTTCTGAAGTTGTAATTGACATGCTGGCCAGAGCTGTAGTTGTCTTCAGGCTGAACTATGGCTGGAGAAGCTATTTCTATGAAGACATCCTCACAGTGCTGGTGAGTAGGTGCTGGCTAGTTGTGTGATGTCCCTACAGTGGCCAAACGTTCCAATATTGTCCATGTTGTGTGTTGGGCATGAGGTTACTTCCTGCCCATCCCTGGGCTCTACAGACTTCTGCTTCATGTTAGTGCAGGTCTCTGTGCAGGCAACATGTACTTTCTGCCCCTCCACTAAGGAAAGAGGGATTGGCTTCTATCCCTCCACATTAATAAAAATTATTTCTCTGGTGTCCATGAGAGCTTCTTGTCACTTTTCCACAGCCTAAGATTCTTGATCTTGATTAGTGAAGGTGTTGTGTGGGTGGTGGTTATAGACCTATCCCAGTGCATTTAATCACCACTTGTCACCTGGAGGTCTCTCTGGTCTCCTGCCCTGCCCTGCTCTTTTCCCCAAGCACCCAGTGAGAGGCCAGGGGAACAAAAGTTGTGAATAGCACTTGAAATGCCTCTTGGCATTTCAGAAATTCTTAAATTGCCCCATGATTTCTCCTTACACAAGTTTACTGATTAATTAGATTAAGAATATTGCCTACAATTTCTATCTTAGCATTTATTAACCCTTTAATTTAAAAAAGCAACCATTATATATGCTTTGAATTTAATTTAGAAGATAATTTATAATACTTTCCTTTTAGCAACCTCTCTTACTTGGCTCCAAATCTTATAATTTGCTAACAAATGTCACCAATTTATCTCAAAGCTGTGTTATTATATATATATATATATATATATATATATATAATTATAATAATTTAAACTGTGCTTTATCACTTCATTCATATTTTGTATATATCAGACACTATCTCTCCTAATTCACCTTTTCATAATTAAAAATGTATTTTTCCACAGAAGTATGTGTACACAGAACAACTCATATATAAATGATTTTTTAAAAATTTTAAAAAAAGAACAAGTATGCTTTTTCACCTTCCTCTTTTGTACAATCATTTTCCTCCCATACATTGTGCAGCCAGGGCAGTGTCTTGTCCAGAGACTTGTTACTGCTCAGGCCCCACAGCCTCCTGGCTTACCTACTGTCTTTTCTCTATAGCCCACAGCCATGCATTACTGCTCTGATCTTGGAAGAATCTTTAACATATATAAAATGAGAATTTTCAGGTTCGGCAACAAAGTAAAGCACAAGGATCATGTAAAGCAGGGGGTTCCTGGGAAAATTTGTGGGCAGATCAGAAATCAAAGATATGACAGAGAAACCAGAAGCCACTCACCAACCCCTTGCACCTGTCCCAGGGCCAGGGCCTCCTTGTGCATGTGTCCAGAGTACTCCCTGCAGGGTATTTTGACTGTGGTACACTGGCCTGCCCTCCTTGTATCTTCTGCATGGTGGTGGCTCAACTGCAGGGGGAGCTGTTTCTGGTGTTGTCGTTGTTGATGGTGAATCCCATTCATGGAGACTGTGTGGTGTGTCTCACTCCCATCACATTTAGATGCTAAAAACTCCCTTGACCCTTTCCCCAAGTCTTGGAAACCCAGTGCATCCACTGCATGTGGACATGAACCCTGAAAATTCTCAGAGGAACCAAGAAGCCCCCAGACTCCCCCAACTCTCCTGGACTTCTCTAACTGCACCTTGCAATAAACATTGCAGATATTTTAAAAGGATGGCTGACATGTCCAGCACACTGCAGCAGCTTTGCTGTGTCTGCCACTACCTTGGAAAATGGCCAGAAAGAATATCCAGCTCATAAACTCTCCATGGTTTGGCCATTGGATCCTGCCTGGGTATGATATGCTGGGTTGTATGGTAATTCTACTTTTAACTTTCTGAGAATTCACCAAACTGTTTTCCACAGTGATTGCATCAGCTATTCCCAGGCACAATATACAAGGGTAAGCATTTCTATAATTCATCAACAAAACTTGCTATTTTTCCATTTTTCTTTAAGAATATCTTTTGTATGGGGTGTTGTCAAGTACTCTTTATGGAAATATTTATCTCTGTACTTCCTAACTACCTAGGCATTGCACTGCACCACTGTTGATGTCATCTATGATGTCATGATGATAACCATCAACATTGTGGCCCACAGAATATGCAGTCATCAGGATCTCTTTTAAAGTTCTAGAGAGTTTTCTGGCTAACATTTTTTGCCATATTTTTTAGTAATGTTATATCTCATCAAAAATTATATTTTCACTGAGCTCAATGCTTTCTTGCTACTTTGTTTGTGAGTGGTTCATTAAGAGTTTCAATGACCATTGTAAAGGCAGAACCTACCTTCCCAATCTGTGCCTGTCTGTTCTAGATGGTCATTTAACCATAATACTTAGTCCCTTCCAGTCACCAGTGGCTATGCCAATCTACCCACAAAACATTTTAGGAGACAGACACATGGAGCTGAACTTGGGTTCCAAGGCAGATATGGCACCAACTTCCCCATCAGTGTATCTCAGGTAGGGAATTTTGGTCTTGTCAAAATTGGGCTACAAGGCAGAGGCTGCTGGTGTTGGATGAACATGGGTTTGGGATGACCAAAGTTGCACCTTGTTCTCCTCCAAACCAAAAGCCAAAAGTCTGAATGCAGTTGTGATTTACATTTCCCTGATGGTCAATGATGTTGGCCTTTTGTGTATCTTCTCTGGAGGGCTGTCTACCCATATAATTTGGCCAATTTTGCGTTATTTGTCTTTTTGTTGCTGAATTTTTTATTTCTTTATATATTCTAGGAATTAAAACTTTATCATATAAATGACTTGAAAATATTTTGTCCCATTAAATAGGCTGCTTTTCACATTCTTCATAAAGTCCTTTGATGTACAATTTTTTTATGTTGATGAAGTCCAATTAACTATTGTTAATTTCATTGCTCATGTATTTGTGGTAAAAATTTAACAATCCATTTTATAAAAGGAAGTCCCAAAGTTATATCCTATGTTTTATCAAAGAATTTTATATTGTGAGTAGTAATATTTATTTCATTGAAACATTTTAAAAAATGTTTTATATATTGTGAGAGGTA
>JAQZBX010106155.1:0-10775 GCA_029593785.1 Cabassous unicinctus
TCCCATAACATTGCACTACTTTAAAATACAGTTTGGAGGAATGACTTTCCCATTACATGAATAGCTGCTTGGAGAATGACACTGTTAAATTTTTAAATTATTTAATGACCAAATTGGTGTCTATTGTTTTATGTTTGCAAGTTTTCATTCCTAGTGAATTTGAAGATTTTTCACATATTCATTTACCAATTGAACTCTTCTTGGCTTCTTGGGAATACTGTGTCATGCCCTTTTCATGGAATAGCTATCAACTATGTAACAAAGGTCTCTATCAACTGGTGACTTTTTTCAATTTTTTTAATCTGGCAAGTAATTTTGACAAATACTTCTATTAGTGTTTCAAATTCTCTTTCATGAAAAGAAGACTATAGAGCATGTGAAAGAGCATCATGGTAATAAGGAGTGTCAATGATATCAACAAGTTGCATCCTGATTTTGAACAAAAACTCCAAAATTAAAGAAGGAGAATGAAAAATCAGGTTGATATAAAGTAATGTTTGAGAAATGACTGGACAAGTTAGATACTCCATCTCTATGAGAACAATGGTGATGCTAGCAAAATAATATTTTGTGTTTTAAATGGTGTTCCCAGGAGGACCTGAGCTCCCCAAATATTATGTCACATTATACAGTATAATCCTTTAGTAATTGAAACAATGGATTCTGCTGAACTTTGTCCCATCCCATCATTGCAAAATTAAAGTTCAACATCATTGGTCATAAAGGAAATACAAATTGAAAACATATCCATATATAATAATGTCATGGTAACATTACAAATAATAGATATGAAACCAGAAAGAATGGAATTTTCAATCAATAATAAAATGAATAAATTGTGGTATATTCATAAAATGGAAACATAAACAGCAAAGTAAATGAAAAAATATGTCTATACATTAACCATATGGATGATTTGCTTATATAATAATGGAATGAAGAAAAGCCAAATGCAAAATCATTAAAGGATATGCTTTAATTTACCTAATAATAAAGGACAGGTAAAATTTATCTGGGGTGAAAAATATATATTAAAAAAAATTCCACTTATGATTAGTGTACAGCATTTGTGATAGAGCACAGTCATCCATTCTTGGATCCCTGAGGTCTATTTGATTTGTTCCTTCTGTTTGACTCAATGCCCTCTCATAATTTCATCCTTGCAACTTAAAAATTAATTGTGTCACTTCCTAGTACTAGCCAGTAAGGACCAGAATTCCCTCTCAACAAGCCACAGCTGAGAGCACATAGGTGGTAACATGATGTTACTGAATGACCAGGAGATAAAGTTAGACCTTGCATTCACAGACAGTAGAGACCAAGGAAAAACATTGAAGGTGCCATTGATAGATGGCTGCATTCAAAGCTGTGTCTGCATCTTTACATGAAGAATAGGATTTTCATGTAATAACATCTTTTGTATAACTAAAAACTAAATATTCAAAAGTCAGGTGTTAGTGATTGTCTTTTTGCTTTTGGTTATATCATAATCACAAATAGTCATATAAGACACTGAATAGTGGTATGCAAAGTCATGGTATAGACATTCCTAACTTTGCCTGTGTGCTAAACTTTAAGGTCATAGTATTATTTCATTCTGACAATTTGCATTTTCATATTTGATGCAAAGAAAAATGGCAATCAAAAAGTGAAAATAAATTACTCTGGAACAGAAAAGCACTTTGTTACAATAATTAGTAGGATTAAATAGATCTTTTTCTAAAAAAAATTAGCAATTGGTTAATAAAAATATGAAAAGATGCTCTGCATTGCTATCCATTAGGAATATGCAAATCTAAACCACAATGAGTAGCAAATTCACACCCTCAAGTATAGCTATTTTTTTTTAAAGGAAAATAACAAGGGTTGGAGACGACGTAGAGAAATTAGAACTTAGGTGCATTGTTAGTGGGGATGTATAACAGTGCAGACACTGTGAAAAGCAATATGGTTATTTCTCAGAGTTAAATATAGAACTGCATTTGTCCCAGCAACCCCACTTGTAGGTATATACACAAAGAGATGAAAACAAAATTGCAGCTATATATACTAATGTTTATAGAAACATTATTCACAATACTGAAAATCTGGAAACAACACAAAATTCTATCAACAACTGAATTTATAAATAAAATGTTGTACAAGCACCCAATGGAATATTATTCAGGTATAAGAGAAAATGAATTAATGAGTCATGCTGCAACATGGGAGAACCTTGAAATATTATGCTTACTGAAATAAGCAAGATACCTAAGGTCAAAAATTATTATATGATATCACTTCTAAGAGATGACTATTAATAATTAATTCACAGTGATAGAAAGCAGATTAGAGGTCACCAAGGGAGGTGGGGAAAGAAAAAAGGGGAGTGTTTGCTTATAAAAATAAACATAAAAAATAAAAAAAGAAAAGCATAATATTTTTAACAAATGGTGATGGGACAACTGGACATCCACATGCAAAACAATAAATTTGGACTTCTACCAACTATACACTATATACTAAAATTAACTAAAAAATGGAACAAAAGCCTTTATGTAAGCATTGCTATAACTCAATAGAAAATAGGGTAAATCTTTCTTATTTCATATTTTTAAAAAATTCTGTGGGTTATTTAAAGTGTATCCTTGAGTGTGTACTGAAAATACTTCTGTAGCTATTATGACTTTCTAAGTGAATATTATCTACATCTCCTGAAATGTAGACTATTCAAAAAAGGCCATGATAACAAACAAATAGGCTTCTTTTGGTGAATGGAAGTTGGACCTAGAAAATAATTGGTGCATTGTTTCCTTTGTCTATGGCACAAACTCAGACATCTCTCAGATATTCAAATTGAAAATAAATTAATTTTAAAATAATTAGTAGGTATAGCATGCAGTAAAATTCAAAATTCCATAAAGGGATATTTGGAAATAATATGCTAATACATAATACTAAATATTATTTTAAATATCTTATAATTATTTTTAAATTATAAGTAGCTTTATAAAAATGTCATTAAAATTATACTGATATTTGATTTGATCTAAATATTGATTCTAAGCTTTATATATATTTTGAAGTGATGCATCCAATGAATAGTTGCAATCAGAAGAATCATGTGTAATTGTAGTATTATAATCCACAATCTAATTGACATAAATCTGAAAGTCACATAGAGGTCAATTACTTGATTAACACTGCAGAGTAATTTAATTAATGCATCCTAAATATATAAAAGTAAATGTCCCTCAAATAAAAAAGATCAAAATAATTTTATTTTTTAAATTTTTATTGTGAACATAAAATATGCTATTTTAACCATTTTAATTTTACAAATCATTTGCATTAATTAATTTTGTAATGTGCTCTTATCACTACCATACATTACCAATACTTTTTCATCCACCACAACAGAAACTGGCTTAGTTCACTCAAAATAATGCTTTTAAGGTATATTATTCAACCACAAAAATAATTTCTTCAACAAAGGTAAACCTTGAAAAATCATGAAAAAAGAAAGAACAAAATATTTATAATAGGAAAACTATAAGTAAAATATTGTTTGGAACGTCCCAGCATAACAATAATGCAAACTACAAAATAAGTAAGAAATATTTTATTTATATAAAAGTGAACAATAATTATTGTGCTCAAAAGTTCATATTAAAATTTATGATATTCTATACAAAAACCAAAAAATTTTATGTTGGATTTCTACAGAAGAAAGCTGTAATTACTTTTCAATATTTCATTACCCTATTTTCTGTCATGGTCTGCTGCTTAAGATACACACAATTTTACTTTCTAAGTTCTATGTCTCATACCTGCATTAAAAGCAAACATACATTACTTTAGTCCCGGCATTGAAAGTTATTTGATTTCTTCTGACCTTTTTCTAGATACCTAGCACTCCCTTTATCACATTATCATCAGCTGAATATTTTATTTCAATGAAAATAGCAGTTAATTATGAAATCTCCTTTTTTCTATTTTTAAAATGTCTTCATTTGTACAAATTTCTTGAGATATCCTCTCCTTTTTGTTCTTTGCATTATTTGGACACAGTTTGTAAACTCTATGACTAATTTAGCAGTTCTTTTGGAGGCTAACTTGCTGTCTCAGTTGGGTGTTGTTTCATATGAGGGCTCCACCAAGAGGACTTCCATCAGTTGAGTGTGGAAATAGCTGGGAACTATTTGAAGCCTGTAACTGGTAGCAATTCTGGTGATTTCAATGATCTTTGATAGTTTCATGTTTATTTTTAATGTGGATTCCTTTCATCATTAAGAGAGTATACTTCATGAATTGTATGAAGCAAGCAGGAGTTTCAAGTTTCCTGAATGACATCCCTCTCATTTAAATTTCTAGCAGATGGCATTCTTCAGTATTACTTCTTAGACCTTTCAGTACAATTTCCTGATCATTGAAGCATGAGTAACATTCTTACTCATAGACCATCCCTAACTATGAGTTTCTGGATTATTTGGTCTATCAATTTCTTGAAATATGTTTTCCTGAAGGTTCTTAAAGCATCAGTAATACAAGTAATTTTGGTACTTCTGAAATGAAAATTAAAGTTTTATCACATGAAAATATGGACGCTTTATGAATAAAACCTCAAAAATGTGATGAAAATACATAAAATATACTTTGAATAGAGGGCCTCACAGTAGCTAACAAAATATTAAAATTCCCTCCTGGTGAAGTTCTCCTACTTTCTCAAATAAGATTGGCAGAAGCTCAAGAATATAGAAGCCTTGCTTAAGAAAAGAAAACAGGCCAATAAGCCAAGCCCTCAACTTTAGTGTTTGCACTTATGAGCCTTATTCCTGTAATAATGAAACTAAAGCCTAATTATAATTAATTATAAGCCTAATTATAATTAATGTCTAATAATTACCTCCTGAAAACCTCCTTGTTATTCAAGTGTGGCCTGTATCTAAGCCAAACTCTGTCAATGTACTCACTACATTCCTCCCAACATGGGGCATGACTCCCAGGGAGGAGCCTCCCTGTCAACCAGGGATCGTTACTAAGCATTAATCAGCAATGCATTTGGAGAAAGACTTTGATCAAAAGGGGAATAGATTAAATAAAGTAGAGTTTTTATGATTAAGAGATATCAAAGTGAGTCGGGAGTTCATTCCAGAGCTTACCCTTATGCAGGTCTCAGCCTCAAACAAAAGTGCTCCTGAGGGACCTAGGGATGTCCAGATTACATAGGCAAAGCTCATGGCCATATGAAATACCCATTTATAAATCCCCTAATCATGATTCTTATACTTTTTTTATTTTAACCTATAATTTTAAATTTACCTGTTAGTATATTTCTCAGAGACTTAAAGCCTTCATATTGTTCCTATCCCAGTTGAGCCCTGAAACTGAGCAGATATGTGGCCAACTCCTACGCTCCAGTACTTCGAGTCTGACCTGGACAACTAAGAAAATGATGAACCAGACCGATCCCCAAAACAAGTAGTGTCTTTAACTGCAAGCAAACAATTCCATTTCTCTAAATCATAATACCTATGCCCCTTCTCAGTCTGAAGCAGAGTGGAAATCATCCCAAATCCCTCAAGATTGAGGAATGAACAAAAATAAGGGGGGAGAGTGTAAATGGGTATTAAGCAGATTTGTTGTTATGGTTGTTATTACATTGGGTTAATTGAGTAGCTTATAACACTGATATAAATATAAATTTTGAAATACACACACACATTGCATAGGAAGAAGTAAAACTAAGTGGAGATGATATGACCCTATATATAGAAAGTCCCAAAAAATCCACAACAAAACTATTTAAACCTATTCACCAAAGTGGTGGGATATAGGATCAACATGGAAAAATTAGTTGGTTCTCTATACACTTGTAATGAGTCCTCTGAGGATAAAATTAAGAAAACATCCATTTGTAATAACAATTAAAATAATAAAATATCTAGAAATAAATTAAATAAGGATGTAAAGCACTTATACATGAAAAACTACAAAACTTTACTAAAAGAAATCAAAGAAGATCTACATAAATTGAAGGACCTTCCATGCTCATGGATTGGAAGACTAAATATTGTCAAGGTATCTTTTTCACTATAAATGATTTACAGATTCAATGCAATACCAATCTAAATTACAACAGCTTCCTTTGATGAAATTGAAAACATATCAGGAAATTTATTTGGAAGGTGTAGGGGACCTCTGTAGCCAAAACCATCTTGAAAAAGAAGAATGAATTTGGAGGACTCATACTCCCTGACGTTAAAACTTATTACAAAACTAGGGTGGTCAAAACAGCATGATACTGGCAGAGGGAGAGATTTATAGACAAATGGAACAGAATTCAAACTTCAGAAATAGACCCTCATAACTATGGAAAATTGATTTATGACAAGGCTGCCTAGTCCACTCAATTGGAAAAGAATAATGGTGAGGGGAGAGCTGGATATCCATATGCAAAAGAATGAAAAAGTTCACTTATCTCTCACCTTATACAAAAATTAATTCAAAATGGATAAAAGACCTAAAGATAAGAACCAGGAATTTAAAACTATTAGGAGAAAATATAGGGAAGCACATTCAGGATCCTATTTTAGGCAATGGTTTCATTGACTTTACAGCCAAAGGACAAGCAACAAAAGAAAAAATAGGTAAATGGCACCCCATTAAAGCTAAAAACTTTTGTATATCAAAAGACTTTATGATGAAAGCAAAAAAGCAACCTATGCAATGGGAGAAAAGATTTAGAAAAAAAATAAAGTGGAGTAACTTAGGCTATGAGAATTAAAATGGAATCAGAGATCTTTGCATACAGAAAGTCCTTTACACCACTCCTGAAAGTCTGAAACTACCTGTAATAAGCAAAAACTCAGTAGCTAACAAAACCACTACCTTTCTGAAAAAACCTCTTTCCACGAATCTTGTCCTAACCAATGTCTTCTTTATTTCTTCCTCTTTTTCCCTTTATAAAAACTTCCCTGACAGCCCTAACTTGGTACCCAATTTAGGTTACAACCTGAATCTGTGCTCCTTGAATTGTAATTTTAAGACCCCACATACATGCTTTTGCTGCTCAGTTTGGTATTACTTGGACAATATTTCTGGCATTCAGAAGTGGGATCTGAAGCCACCACTGACTTGATGCTGGAGCCACCATTGGATTGCAGCACTATACTAACCAGAGGCCCTTGTACTCTCTCTTTTCTCCAATGGCCCCAGGAGTACATTAGTTTGAAACCTTGCTTCCTTTGCTTGAAGTTCTGGCTTTTGTTTGGGTGACTTCTGGCTAATGATATGTTGGACTTTGTTCTTTTGGCTTGGATTGGTGCCAACAGTCCTTTTGGTTGCCTTTCTGGCTTATAGGCATTTCTCCTGTTTGGTGAATACTCAAATATTTGGAATCTCATCTTTCTCACTTTCTATGATATTATACAAAGGGATGACTCCCTAAAATTATAATGATCTTTTTCCTTGATAATGAGTATTGAGAATTAGCAAATAATTATAGTCATTGAATTTTTATAGATATTTTGTTGCTTTTAGTAAATGTGGAATGACTCACTCACTGATGCACTCATTGAACTCTAATCATAGCCTTGATATATATTAACCTCTCAAAGATGATAGAGACAAATATTTAAAACATTTCTTTGATGTAAATACTATGTTTTATAACTATATAATCTACATAATCATTATCTTGTAATTGGACAGTCACAGGTTAACTTGTGATTGGCCCTGTTTGTATAACTTATCATAACACATGTGTCCCAGCTAAATTTTGTTGATTCTTAAATGCCCCTTAATGGCCTCCTTTGGTTAGCTTAGTCTCAGTGCTTATTTCATGTTAGTTAAGCAATTTAAAACTAGCTTAACCTCCCTACTCATTATCTTACTGGATTGAACTATTTACAACTTTGCCTTAACTTATAATCATATGCATTAACCTAACCAGTCATTGTCAGTTACTAATGGATGCTAATTAAGTAATTCAGGGCCCAGTTTGTAACCTGTAACCTGATGCTTACCACAGTCAAACTTTTTTCTTTATTTTAAAAGAGGTTTTAGATTACAAAAAAGTTACATAGAAAATATAGGTGATTCCCATAAACCCCACCCTTCCAACTCTCCAAATTACCCCCATAATCTTTAATTAGTGTGGTGCATTTGTTATTACTGATGAACACATGCTAAACACTGCTACTAACCATGGTCTATAGTTTACATGATGTTTGACACTTTGCATGGCATGATTTTATAAGTCTTGATGAAATGTATAATGGCCTGTCTCCATCATTCCAATATCACACAGAAAAAGTCCAATGTCCCCAAAATGCCCTATGTTACAGTTATTCTTCCTTCTTCCTTACTTCAGAATCTGTGGTGACCACTGTCTTTTTATTTTTTGTAAAATGATATATAAATACATATGCATATATGCACATTTGTTTACATAAATGTTATTTGTTATATATATATATATATATTTATTTAAAGGTGCCTAGATTACTTAAATATTACTCAGAAATTACAGGGATTCCCATGTTCCCCACTGCCCACACCTCCAACAACATCTGACACAACCATTCCTCATCCATGTGGTACAACACCCACACCACTGTCTTTTTATCAATGTTACAAGTTCTTCCATTACTACAATAATGTCTACTCTGGTCCATAATTGCTTTCCCCGCTTACGTTAGTTCATTCCTCAATCTTGAGGATTTGGGGATGGATGGTGATGTCCACTCTGCCTCCACTTGCAAGGGGCTTAGATCTCATGGGGCAGATGGATGGAACTATCTTGCTTGCAGTTGTAGATATTTTCTGTATTTTGGGATAGGTGTTGTCCATCGGCAAGCTTTTCTTAGTTGTACTGGGTGAGTCCAATGACCTGGAGAGAAAGTGATGGCTGCAACTCTCTTGAGTTTCAGGGCTCAATGGGCATATGAACAGACTGAAGAATTAATTCTTCAGGACATATATTTAATGGGTTTAGTGTTACTTATAGCATCAAATAAAAGGAGCAGAAGTACCATGTGTAGGGAAATTATAAATGAATCTATCTTTGTTAAATTGGGGAGATAGATTAATATATATTTCAAGCTAAGGCCTAGTGATAGGTTGCCAATTTCCAGGGGTTGTCTACCCAGCCTATACTGTCCAGATGTATCTCAAACCCTCAGGAGCATGTCTGCTTGAGGTATTGTTTACTGTGGCAGTCAGTAAGATTCTACTGAAATGTGCTTAAGTGTAACCTCTGGAATGATCTCCTTACACTCTGGAATTTCTTAGAAGTAAAGACTCATTTGTATTTAATATTTTCCCCTTTTGGTCAAGGTCTTTTTCCAAATGTACCACTAGTTAGTACTTACTTATAATCCCATAGTGCCAGGAAGTCCCATCCCCAGGAGCCATGTTCCATTCAGGGGAAAGGCAGTGGATTTACATGCTGAGTTTGGCTTAGAGAGAGGCCGTATTTGAGTAACAAGGAGGTTTTCAGGATTTAACTCTTAGGCAATATATATTACTAGGCCAAGTTTCAATTTTACAAGGATAAGGTTCATAAGTATAATCATTACTATCAAGGGTCTGACGTATTGTCCTATCCTACGTTGCTAGGCACTACCTATGTACTCCAGAGAGTCCTGTCACTCTACTAGAGAATGTAGTAGGACTCCACAGTATGGTAATTCAATATTCTTTCTGTTATTGTGTGGGTCTCCATCTACCAAGAATAAAAACCATGACCAACTGAACATATTCATATTCCACAGAGGCTTGCCCTAGGTGCACCCCTCCCCATACATGCCCCCACCACTTACACCTTGCACTAGTGATCCTCCTCCCCTGCCATAGTTGTAAATTTTCTGAAATCAAAAACCTCCCCAATAACAAAGCCAAAAAAAAAAAAATCTTGCATTGTGTCTTTCATCACCTTAAGTTCTGTTAATATTTTATGTATGATTACAATTACTTCTGTATGTTCCTCCAGGGTCTTCTCTTTTTTTTTTTTTTTACTTTATTTTCAAAGAAGCTTTAGGTTACAGAAAAGTCACATAAAAATTATAGAGGATACCTATATACACTACCACCGCCACTTCTCACATTTTCCCTATTAATAACATCTTACATGAGTTTGGAACATTTGTTGTAATTGAACAAATATTGAAGCATTGCTGCTAACCATGGTCAGTAGTTTACATTATGGTTTACACTTTGCACTATACAATGTTACAGGTTTGACAAATATATAATGGTCTGTATCTGTCATCGCAAAACTTGCAGAACATTTTCAATGCCCTAAAATTACCCTATGTTCTTTCTATATTTTCCTTCCTCCTCCCCTTGGAACCTATGGTAACCACGAAGTTTCAATTTTTCCAGAATAAGGTTCATAGTTACCTGCATTAATATTCAGGGCTTGACATTCTAATTGTTTTCTTTTATTAGGTGTTGTCTATGTAGTTGAGAGATTCTTGCCCCACTATTTGAGAATGTATCAGGACTTCCCAGGATGGGGGTTTAATATTTTGTTTATTGTGTGGTTCTCCACCCACTGAGATAACATCATATGACAAGATGAACACATTCATTTTCCATGCCCCAGGTAAACCCTTTCCACATGTCCCTCCACTACTGACACCCTGTACCAGTAAGCCTCCCCTGCCATATTTACCAAAAGAACATTCACACAATTGTAGATTCAACTACAGACATATAAATTCCCAGAGTTCATTAGTTCCTTCCTTCAGCCTTCTCCTCAGTTCCAATGGATAATCAACACAAAACTCCCA
>JAQZBX010106156.1:0-10778 GCA_029593785.1 Cabassous unicinctus
GGATTGGCTTAAACAATGGGAATTTATTGTCTCCCACTTTTGGAGGCTAGAATTTCAAAATCAAGTTCTCAGCAGTCCATGCTCTCTCCCAGAGTCTGTAGAGTTCCAGTGCTGACTTGCCCCAACACGTGGGGTTCCTTAGCTTACAGCTGGTCTCTGTCACCTGACATTCTGCCACATCCTTTGGCTTCTCCTGCTTTCTGGCTTCTACTGACTGACTGCATCTGAGTTTCCTCTGCCTTATAAGGACTCCAGTCAGAGGGATTAAGACCCACCCTAATTCAATTTGGCCCCATCTAAATAGGATCTTCAAAGATCCCATTCACAAATGAGTTCACATATCAACTAATTATAACAATTTCAAAGATTCTAGTTACAAATGGGTCCACTCCCATAGGAACACAGGTTAAGACTTGAACATGTCATTTGTGGAGGACGTGATTCAATCCCCAACAATGTAACCCATTGACAGAAGATTAGATTCACTGAAAAAAACTGGAAGATAGATCCAAAGAAATTATCCAAAATTAAGCACACAGAGGCATGGAAAGAGAAAATATAAAAGTGAGGTTGAGACATAAAAGACAGAATGAGAAGGTCTAACAAATATTCAATACAGAAGGAAAGAAGAGAATAGAAAAGAGAGTTTTCAGTTTTCAAAAACTGATCAAAACATTAAACTACAGACAAGAAGCAGATAAATAAAAGGAAATCCCTACCAAGAAATGCTGTGGTAAAATGGCAAAATACCAAAGAAAAAGGTGATCCTCAAGTCAACCAGAGAAGAAAGACTTGTTTACATGACAATTAGATGAAGATACAACTTCCCTACAGCTACAGAGGAAGCCACAAATGGGTGGAGAAAATAAATGTCAACATAGAATTATGTACATAGCAAAATGTCTTTCAAGAAGACATGTGAAATAACCAAACAGGGTGTACCACCAGCAGGTCCTGCACTAAAGGCAGGATATACTTCAGAAAAAAAGACAGGCCTGATATGAAAAAACTGAGTAAACAGATTGATAAACAAGAAAGGAAACAAACAACCACTAACTGTACAAAATAACAAATTTTAATTTTTAGGGTTGAAAAAGACTTTAAATTATTAAACAACTTAGAAGTAAGGAGAGGGAAATCTGAATTAAAGTGGTTTAATGCCTTTGTATTGCCAGGAAAGAAATTGAGATATTAAGTTTGTACTTTGATTAACAGAAACCACTGGAAAAAATGGAAATACAGAGTATAACTTCTCAATCAGTAAAAAGAAGGAAATGGAATGAGAAAACAAACAAATAAAAGCAATCAATTCAAAAAACAGGTAAGAAAGATGGGGGGATTCGGAGCTGTGTTTAAACGGTAAAATTAAGAGTAGGAGGAAAGGACTGCTTGGGATATCAGGAAGAAGAATATTCCTTCTCTTGACTCTACCCACCCCAACCCACTGCCCCTTAATCCACGCTGTCTCCAAGCTCAGGGGCTGCCTGGCAGGGGTGGGCAGGAGGCAATGGGAGGTGGGAAGGCAGCACTGAGCAGTGTCTAGACAGCCTTTTCAAAGAAAAGGGAAGGCTCTGCCCTTTGGGTTCCAAATCCCCAGCCTTTCATGGGTCTCCTGAGCAGCTTTGTCCCATTCTCACTCCCCAAGCAGCCTCCCAAGGGCTGGGTTTAGTTGCAGCAAAGTAACGCTCATGACTGTTTCTAGTTAAGGGCCTTGCTGCACAATAATGACGATGAGAGCACAGGTCGCCGCCTGGCCGGAGGTCTGTTCCCTGCCCTACCCCTGTCGACTGTAAACTCAGGACATGGGCTTTTTCCTCTGCTTGTATTTGCCTCGTCTGTGCAATGAGGAGGCTGAACTAAGGACAGTTGGCAAGGTCCTTGATGGCTCAAATAGCCCTTGATTACGTTCTTCATTAAATATGCACCAGATACACTCAGTTGTAAGCTTTACTTTCTTATAATAGTCAACTCTGCTCCTGGGTGCACAGCCCTTATAACTTGCCGCTAATGTAACATTGCCATTTGCTCACTAAGCACAATAGCAACGTTCCCACTAGTAGTTTCGTGTTCCACTATTGCCTTTCTCTATATCACTTTTCTTATCACTTTTCTAAGACCGCATGTGGGGAGAACTTTAAAAAACAAAAAAACAGAAAACCTCAGCAGACTCTCTTTCACTTTTGATGTATCTTTTTTTTTTGCCTTTTCTCCTGTGTTCAGGTGCCTCAGGCCTGTCAAATCGGTTCAGATCTTAAGTCCTCCACTCTGGGGACCTAATGGACCTTTATCTGCCTGGATTTAGAAGTCAAGGCCTACTGACAGCGCACTATTAAGAGTTTAAATGACCTTTAAGTAGCTAAATTAAATGGCCGTTGTCCACCATGAGCCTACTTGATTTACGTCATGCTTTCGATGTGATTAATCATGGGGTATTGCTTCACTAACTGTCCTCATTAAACTTTCAAGGTTCCGGACTCCAGTCTCTGGTGTGTTTATTCCCATCCACACCTCGCCCCAGACACGTTTAGTGCTCATCATTCTCACACAGAGGGCACTCAATACCCACCGCTCCGATTTTCTCCTTATTACCTCTTAGGCTCAAACTCATACCCCTGGTTCACTAGAATGACACTTGAGAAATGAGCAGGCCTCCTCCGGGACCTGAGTCCCCATCCTGCCTGGTGTAGAGATGTCAAGCTCAGGTAGAAGGCCCAGATGCCTCAACGCCCAGAGCTTGAGACCAGGATGCCAGCTTCTCAATCTTCTCTAAACCTGCCAGAGCATTCTCTCTCCTTTAGGGCCTTGGATGTGTTTGCCAGGTTCTCAGCTCAGGATGGTCACTGGCACCCTGAGTAATCTTGGCCAAGTCGCTCATGCTCTGGGCACCCAGAATGATCATGATAACCCCAGCCACCTAACATTACTGTGTCAATCATGTTATCTCATTTAATTCTTGTTTAAGTGCAAGAGAGATAATGTTCAGCTGGTAGGTCCCGGTAAGCCCTAACAAGTGATTTACAGCCCACGTCCATTCCAATTTGCTTGTGCTTGTGCCATAACCACTGTGAAATGTATTAAAATATGACCTGGAGGTAGGTGCCACCTACAGTTTATGAATGAGGAGACTAGGGCTCTGAGATATGTGGGAAGAGGGATAGGGCACAGGCATCCATTTTACTGGTGCCAACTATGCTGAGGTGGGGTGGTCCTGGAGTCAGAGAGGTACAGCAGCTTCCTCTTCGTGGTAAAGACAGCAGCTCTCTTGGCAGCCCTATTCCAGCATGTGGTCCAGAAAGTTGTTCCTGGAAGCTTGACCTAGAATCTATTCTTCAAACCCTCTTAATTCATTAAATAATCTTAATAAATCCTGCATAAAGTAGCCAAGTGGATTCTGTTATTTGCAACTAATAAGACTGATCAGTTTACCTAGCTTTGACCATGTTTCACATGTCAGAACTAAATTATGACCCAGCATGAGAGGACTGGCAAAAAAGATGGTAGAAGGTATAGCTGGTAGCCAGGATAAGGGGAAAGGGGAGAGGAGAAAAACACTGCTGGTTTCCTTCTTTCAACACCCTGAAAATAAAATGAAATAACATATCATAAAATATTTTGCTGTCATCAGGGAAAAAAGAGAACCTTATTTAAGATTGTATTAGTCAGGGCTCTCCAGACAGAGTCATACCTTGTTTTATTGTACTTCGCTTTATTGTGCTTCACAGATATTGCGTTTTTTACAAATTGTAGGTTTGGGGCTTCCTTGCGTCGAGCAAGTTTATTGGTGCTATTTTCCCATCAGCCTGTGCTCACTTCGTGTCTCTGTGACACATTTTAATTAAGGTACATACATTGGGGTTTTTTTCAGCTTTATACATTGTCTTAATATTTACAAGATATTAAATTCAGGGCTAAATCCCAATTTCAAAATACCATTGACTTTTAAGCAGTTTCAAGTAACATCATAGTGTAAGATTCATGATTAAAACAGTACTCACAGAGTCAACAGCTACTGTTTTTACACCCCTCTCTCCCATCCCCACCTTTGCATGTTTGCATCCCATTTACGGATGTCATTGTCAATTATGCTGCCTTCTGATATAAAAATTCTCAGTAATATGGGCTAAGTCTTTTGGAAATTTTTCTATGAGAAAGTTATTTTCAATGTACAGTTCGGACTTTATATTTTCAAAAATGATTGTTACATAATCATTTGCTTTTTTTCTCCAATACGATTTAACAGACTTTCATATGACCATTCATAGCTAATTCTCTAAAGACTTCTTTCCAATTCAAATGGCTATTAGAAGAGCTGAGCCACTCAAGTTCTTCCCTGACAAAAATCCTCTAGAGATCTGCCCTTGGGTATATTTAGAAACTTTAGTTTTCTTCTAGACTAATAGATTTCTACAAATGTATTATCACTAAAGAGTACTAATGAATTCACTGGCTGACCTGAAGTCAAGGGGATAATTTATAAAGGAAAATTCAAGATCCAAAATATGCAACCTATGTAAAACAAATAAAAGGAACAAAAATGCCAAGAGAAGAAAAGTTTCAAAAGAAACTTTGCCTTTATCTGTCAATTGAGTGAAACAGGTACATTGTTTTTTTAGACACAATGCTATTGCACACTTAATAGACTACAGTATAGTATAAACATAACTTTTTTTTTCTATCTGGTTGCATCATCGTCTTTTTGGTGCGTCGCTTCACCAGGGCATTTGCCTCGCTGCACCTTGCAGGTCTGGGACACCTTTTTTCTTTTTTTACCAGGAGGTGCTGGGGATCGAACCTGGGTACTCCATATGGTAAACAGGAGCTCAGTTGCTTGAGTCACAACCACTTCCTTAAACATAACTTTTACATGTACTAGAAAACCAAAAAATTCATGAGACCGATTTGTTGTGATATTTGCTTTATTGCAATGATCTGGAACCAAACCCTCAATATCTCTTTACAGGCATACCTGTATACCTGTAAAGAGGTTTGTTATGAGGAATTGACTCTTGTGACCATGGGGGCTGACAAGTCTGAATTCCATGGGATATGTTGCAAGCTAGAAACTCTGATAAAGATGACACTGAACTTAATTCCATATTCCCCAGGGAAAGCTGGCTGGCTGAAATTGAGGCAGAAATTCTTTCCAATTCCTGAAATCCTCAGTTCTAGATTTTTAAATCTCCAAATGATTGCATGAGGAGATCCCCAAATTGCTGAGGGCAGTCTCCTTTGTTGATTGTAGATACAATCTGCCATAGATGCAATCAACCGATTATAAATGCAAATCCATCTAGGAAACACCTTCGCAGTAACAATTAGGCCAATACTTGCCTGACCAAAAACCTAGACACCATGACCTAGCCAAGTTGACACATGAAATTAACCATCACAAAAATAATATTAATATTCTCTATTACTTTGAGTATATTATTATGTCAGGATTAAATACTTAGCCCCCTTACTATGGTAGTTTGTAAACTTGTCATGCATATGCTTTCTTGAGAGTTAGATATTTTCTTATTTAAAAACTTGGCATCCAGAAACAATTAATTTTGTCCTCTTGAGGATCCCCAGTGTCTAGAACTACGCTTGCCTTATAGTTGGCACTTAATAAATATTTGTTGAATGAATGACTGAATCCAGCACAATGCCATACAAAGCAGTTAATCAGCATTGTTGCAGAAATGAATGATGCATGTGGTGATCTCCTCCAAAACACTTAGAGAGCCCCAGAGGGAAGACACGTCTTTATCCTAGGAAAGAGATCAGGAAGTGAATTGGCAATAACAAAGCCTGATTGAAAACCAGAAGTGGGCAGGAAGTTGCTAATAGGGTCCTCAGACAGCAAGGAGGTGGTCAGGGTGGAGGGTGCTGCTTACAAAACATGGTCACCTGACATCTTACATCAAAAGTAACTGGGAATTTGTTTAACATGCAGATTCCTATGCCCCACCCAATACACATTTAATTACATTCCTTGTTTAACAGGCACCCCCTGTGATTCTTACCCATACTAGTTTGAGAACTTACATATTATCTGTTGGATGTGCAGGTAATGCTTCAGCTATAGAGTTGGAAATGCCACCTCTGATAACTATGGGGTCTAAGGGGAAAGTCAAAGCAATTCATTTTCTCATTTATTACCCAGATATTAATCTTGTCTCCAAACAAGGACCTCTAGGGACTTAAGGGAAAACTAAAAATAGAGGTAGTGGAAGACATGTCAGTTAGGATGTTTTGGCTCCAAATAACAGAAAACCTACCTCACATTGCCTTGTTCAATTAGCAATGTATAGTCTCCCAAAACTAGAAATCCAGAGGAGGGTCAAATTGTAGAACTGGCTCACACCAGGTGCTCCCGGTCCTTTTTGCTGCCATTCCCCTTAAGGGTATGATCATTAATTTGGGTCATAGTGTCTAAGCCAAGAGTCTCAGGTTCTCTAAGCAATCTCACTTAGCACTGCACAGTGGGCTCTGCTCATTTTTAAATCTTAAACATTGTCCACTGGATCTTCATAAGTGGGATTCCTTTTTGGTCCCAAATAAAAAGGCTTAATTTCTAGTTTGACTACACATTCCTTATTATTGTGTTTTCAGAATTTTGATCTGAATCTCAAACATAATCTCCATGACTCCAGCTCTCTTCTCAAACCTTAATTTGTCTGATTAGTTTGTCTTCTATTTGAAGAAACCAAGAAAACTTACTGAAAAAGGTGAATCAGAGGAAATTGAGTCTGGCATTAAATCCTGAAATGACCCTGATACCCCCACATGCAACATCTGCTAATTTCAAGCTGAAGCTACTCTTCAAGGTGGGATCAGTAAGAACGAGGACTATCATGGGCTCAGTTATTCTGTAGTGCACACAAGAATGTTTATTATTTTAGAGCAAATTTCTCAATTCTTTCTGTATAATGTTGTTAATAGATATATAAATATTTATTTATCATTCATTTTATTATTTAACAATTATTTACTAAACAACTAGAAAATAATGCAGTATGTCTAAGGTACATATTCCTTTCTAAATTATCTCAGAGACAGTTTAAGAAAAATGAGTTTAGAAGACACAGGATTATCAGGCATGATGTGATCTGAAATAAGTATTAAAGTGATGGATAAGATATTTGACTGTGTTAACAGAAAAGAAAAAGGGAGGTGATCAGGAAACTGCATAGTATTGGCAGGCAATCGTCCCCAATTTACTTTGGCTGAAGCATTGAGTTATTAGAAAGGACACAATGAGAGGAAATTTTAGAAAGGTAAGATAAATCCCATCTTTTTTAAGTCTTTGAGCCAGGCACAGGAATTGGGACATTGTGATGGGAGCAAGAGGAAAACATTACAGTTTTGAGCAGAAGAAGAATGAATAGGTGCCCCTCTGGCAGTGGTGTGTCAAGTGTATGAGACCTGAAAGAGACTGAGAGAACAGACAGAGTGAAAGATAATGCTTTCACTAAGAAAATGTTTACTGAGTGCCAACGATGTGCCACGACCCGGTCTAGGCATTTGGGATATACCAGTAAACCAAATAGGCAGATCCTTGCTCCTATGGATTTTCCATTCAAACAACGAAAGTAATTGATAAGCATGGTAAGTACATAAATTATATAATACATCAGAAGTTGATAAGAACTCTGGAATAAAGGGCAAAAGTTGAATAGGATTGTGCATGGCAAGGTGGGGGGATTTAGGTGAGATTTGAACAAGGATTTGAAGAAAGTAAGATAACTTAAATTAGCAAAGCAGATGTATCTGTGGAAAGAGTACTGCAGGCAAAAAAATGTTAGAACAAGGCCCTAAGGCTGCACAGTTCTTGCCTTGTTCAAGGCACATCAAGGAGGTCAAAGTAGCTGAGTGCCTCCTTCCTACATGGGAGGTCCCAGGTTCATTTTCTGGTGCCTCCTAAAAACAAACAACAAGCTAGCAAACAAAAAAACCAACTCAGGGGAGCCAATGTGGCTCAGTGGTTGAGCACCGGCTTCCCACATATGAGATCTGTGGTTCAGTCCCTGGCTCTGGTACTCTTGTGTTAATGGAGTAACTTGTAACATTGATATAAAAAATAAAATAGAAAAAAATTTAAAATGTGCAGCTTTCAACAAATGATGAGACACTATTAAAAAAAGCACACAACAGAAACTGCCTTTAAGAGACCCAAGATTTCAGATTTAACAAAGTCTTCAAAGAAGCAATTATAAATATGTTCAAAGAAATAAAGGAAATTATGCTTAAAGAAGTTAAGGAAGCCCTGATGACAATTTCTCATCAAATAAGGAATATCTATAAAAATAGAGATGTTATTTTTATAAAGAACAAAATAGAAATTCTGGAGTTTAAAAGTACAATAACTGAAATGAAAAACTGACTAGATGGGCTCATCAGTGGATTTGAACTAGCCAAGGAAAGAATCAATGAACTTGGAGATAAATAAATAAAGATTATTCAACCCAAAGAAAAGGGAGAAAAGAATGGAGGAAAATAAATAAAGCCTCAGAGAAGTGTGGGACACCATAATGTGCACCAACATACACATAATGGGAGTGCAAGAAAGAGAGGAGAGAAAGAAAAGAGAAGAGAAAATATTCTAAGAAATAATGGCTAAAAACTTCCCAAATATAATAAAGAGCATTAATCTATACATCCAAGAATCTCAATGAACTCCAAGTAGGATGCAGAGATTCACACTCAGATGCATCAAAGTAAGACTATTGAAAGCCAAAGACAGCAAGAAAAATCTTGAAAACAAGAGAAAATACATGGAAACCCCAATAAGATGAGCAGCTGACTTCTCATCTGAAACAATGGATGCCAGAAAGAAGTGAAATGTCAATTCCAAATGCTGAAATATAAAACTGTCAAACTAGAATCTTATATCTGTAAAAAAACATCTTTCAAAAATGAAGGTAAATGAATAACATTGTTATATAAACAAAAACTGAGGGAGTGGATCTAGCTCAAGTGGTCGAGTGCCTGCTTCCCATGTGTGGGGTCCCAGGTTCAATCCCCAGTACTTCCTAAAAACAAACAAACAAATGAAAAATCTGACTCTCACTGGGGAGCAGATGTAGCTCAGTGGTTGAGCACCTGCCTCCCATGTATGAGGACCTCCTAGGAAAAAAAAACTGAGTGAATTTGTTGCTAGCAGACCCACCTTATAAGGAATACTAAGGAAGTTCTTCAGGTTGAAAGCACGTGACCCCAGATAGTAATTTGAATCCAAACAAACAAACAAACAAAAAAAAAAACATTGAGCATTGGTAAAGGTAATTATGTAATTATAAAAGATAGTATAAATACATATTTCTTCTCCTTTCTTTCTTACCTGATTTAGAACACAATTGCATAAAACAATAAGAATATAATTACACCATTGGAACTATAACATATAGAAATGTAATATATCTGACAATAAATGGCACAAAGGAGAAGGGTGGAAGCACACTTGCATTGGAGTAATGGTAACTCAAATCCATAGGAACTAATGAAGAGAACCAGAAATTGTTAATAAGTTTAATATTACAAATTCCATATATATATACTTGCTCTCCTTCTCTAAGTTTCTTTAGTAGAAATAAAATTATATGAATTAATGATTATAATACTGTATTGCATTTGCAACATATATATATGCATAAATGTATAACAATGATAGAACAAAAACATGAAGAGGGAATAAAGCTGTATAGGAATAACATTTCTATATCTTTCTATAATTAAGCTAATATAACTCAAGTAGATTCTGAAAAGTTATGTTGCCCTAGGGCAACCACAAAAGAAAGAAATTTTTAAAATATAGTGAAAAATCATTATAAGACTTAAAATTTTACACTAGAAATTATTCATTTAATGCAAAATAAAGCAGTAAAGAAGGAATAGAAGAACCAAAAAAACATGAGACATATAAAAAACACAAAGTAAACTGACATATGTCAATCTGACTATATTAATAATAACATTAAATGTGAATGGAGAAAATCCAGGAAGATGGCATTGGAGTAGGCAGGCAGGGTTCAACTCTCTCATAAAAAAACAATGGAAAAAGAGCCAAAAACTGTCTGAGGGACCTGCTTTGGGGGTCAGCAGACCAGGACAGTGCTATGCAACTCCCAGAAGGGTGAAGGACAGAGACACAAAAACTCAAAACAACAAACGTGAGTTACCAAACCCCTGTAGCAGCCAGGAAGAGGTCCTCTCTCCCCACCCCCAAGATATTAAGCTGGGGTAAAACCCCTGGCTCACTGCAGCCAACTGAGAGGGGAACAGTCATCTTCCTTCCTGTCAGCTGTTACAGGGAAAAGGGAGGGCGAGTCATGGGGGCTTGTCTTCAGTGTAATTGGCCAGCAGAGCCTGCTTTGAATCACTCATTGCTGAAGGCAATCTCCTTAGTTAATTATATAATCAACCATAAATGCAATCAACTCACTGATGACTAAAGTCCATAAAATGCCCTTGTATTACAATTAGCCCAATGCTTGCTTGACTGTTGGGGGCGATGTTGTATGAATATAACTATCATGGCCGTCTCTTTCTCCTTCTTTGTCTTCTCCTTCTCCTTCTCCCTGAGTTTGCGCCACAAGTTCCCGCGCGCGGGAGCCATCGTCATGCCGAGTCATTTAAATTATCCAATCATGTATCAACACCTAAGCCTTAGTGCACTCCCCTTTCCCTGCCCCCTTCCCTGCTTATAAAAGAGCTGATTGTAACCCGCTCAGCGGAAGAAGCCGCAGAGAAGCCATGTTAGCAGAATAAAGAGCACAGTTTTTTGTTTTGTCCGT
>JAQZBX010106157.1:0-10776 GCA_029593785.1 Cabassous unicinctus
AGTTTCAAAAACTAAGCAAGTTACTTTTTAACCAGCTCTTACATCGTTTTTTTAAAACATACAATCGATGTCAAGACACTTGTTTTACCTAACACTCTGTGAATTCACCTGATTATTCACTCTTGAAAACTAAGCAAGTTGCTTGTTTAATTGGCTTCTATGCACTTGTTTTCACATAAAATCAATGCCAGAACATTGCTTTTATGAAACAATCTTTGAATGGAACAGGTTCTTCAATTTTGAAAACTAAATATATTACTAGTTTTTTTAATTGGTGGCTGTGCACTTATTTTCATTTACAATCAATTTCAAAACAATGGTTTTACCTAATCCTCAGTGAATTTACCAGGTACTGCAGTTTTGAAGATTAAACAAGGTACTTGTTTAATTGGAGGCTATTCACTTGTTTATAATTACAATCAATATGAAAACACTTGTTTTATGTAAAGCTCTGTGAATACATCCTGTTTTGCAGTTTTGAAAACTAAGCAAGTTACTGGTTAACTCCTGGCTATGCACTTGCTTTCACTTACAATCTATGTCATAACACTGGTGTTAAGTAACATTCTGTAAATGCACCAGGTTCTTCAGTTGTGAAAACATAAAAATTAACTCATTTAATTTTCTATGAGGCACTCATTTCACTTGCATTCAATATCAAGGCACTGGTTTTACCTAAAGCTCTGTGAATGTGCCAGGTTCTTCAATTATGAGAACTAAACAAGTGATTTGTTTAATTGACTGCTACATGCTTGTTTTCACTTACAATTAATTTTCAAAAAAAATGGTTTAACCTAATGTTCTGTGAATGCTCCTGGTTCATCAGTTTTGAAAACTAAGCTTGTGCCTTACTTCATTGGCTGCTATGCACTAATTTTCACTTACAATCAATGTCGAAGCACCGGTTTTACCTAACAATCTGTGAATGCTTCTGGTGCTTCAGTATAGAAAATTAAGCAATGTACTTGTTAAATTGACTGTTACACACTTGTTTTTACTTGCAATCAATGTAAAAACAATGGTTTTACCTAACACTCTGTGAATGCACCAGGTACTGCACTGTTGAAAACAAAGGAAATTACTTGTTTAATTGGCTCCTATGCACTTGTTTTCACTTACAATCAATGTCAGAACACTGGTTTGACCTAAAGCTCTGTGAATGCATTAGTTTCTGCAGTTTTGAAAACCAAGAAGTTACTGGTTAATTCTCAACTACACACTTGATATCACTTACAATCAATGTCAAAACACTGATTTATTGTAACATTCTGTAAATAAAGCAAGGTGTTCAGTTTAGAAAATATACAAAGTTACTTATTTAATTGGCTAGTAGGCACTTGTTTTCACTCACAATCAATGTCAAAACACTAGTGTAACGTAATGCTCTGTGGAAGCACCTCGTTCTTCCATTTTGAAAACTAAGAATTTAACTGTTTAATTTGCTGCTATGCACTTGTTTAAACGATCAGTGTCAAAACACTGGTTTTACCAATGCTCAGTGAATTCACTAGGTTCTGCAGTTTTGAAAATCAAGCAAGTTCCTGGTTAATTATCTGATCACATTAGTTTTCACTTCAAATCAATGTCAAAACACTGGTTTTAAGTAATGCTCTGTGAATGAACCATGTTCTTCAGTTTTGAAAACATACCAAGTTACTTTTTTATTTGGCTACTACGCACTTGTTTTCACTTACAATCAATGTCAAAACACTGGTTTTACCTAATATTCTGAGAATGCACCAGGTTCCTAATGTTTGAATTCTAAGCAAGTCCCTGGTTTAAATGGATGCTACACACTTGTTTTCACATACAATCTATGTCAGAGCACTGGCTTTTCCTAACACTCCGTGAATTCATCAGGTTCTGCAGCATTGAAAACATACTGGTTAATTGACTGTAAATCACAAATTTTCAAATACAATCAATTTCATAACACTGGTTTCACCTATCACTCTGTGAGTGCACCAGGTTCTTCAGTTTTGAAAACTAAGAAACTTATTTCTTTAATTCACTGCTAGTCACTAATTTTCACTAACAATCAATGTCAAATCAGTGGTTTTTCTCAATGCTGTGTGAATGCACCTGGTTCTGCAGTTTTGAAAACGAAGGAAGTTACTGGTTAATTGGCTGCTTCTCACTTGTTTTCACTTACTATCATTTTCAAAACACTAGTTTCACCTAACACTCTGTGAGCTCACCAGGTTTTTCGCTTTTGAAAACTAAGCAACTTCTTAGTTTAATTGGCTAATATGGACTACTTTTCACTTAAAATCAATGTCAAATCAGTGGTTTTATTCAATGGTGTCTGAATTCACCTGGTTCTTCAGTTAGAAAACTAAGCAAGTTACTTGTTTAATTGGCTGCTATGTGCTTGTTTGTACTTACATTCAATGTCAAAACACTGGATTTACCTAAACTCTGTGAATATATCAGGTTCTGCAGTTTTGAAAACTAAGCAAGTTTAGGTTAACGCTTGGCTACACACTTGTTTTCACTTGCAGTCAATGTCAAAACACTGGTTTTACTTAACATTCTGTGAATGCACCAGGTTTTTCAATTATGACAACTAAACAAGTGGCTTGCTTAATTGAATGCTATGCACTGTTTTTCATTTACAATCAATTTTTGAAACACCGGTTTAAGCTAATTTTCTGTGAATGCACCTGGTTCATCAGTTTTGAAAACTAAGCATGTGATTTGCTTTATTGAATGCTATGAGATACTTTTCAATTACCATCAATGTCAAAGCACTGGTTTTACCTCACACTCTGTGCATGCTTCTGTTTCTTCAGTTTAGAAAACTGAACAATTTACTTGTTTAATTGGCTGTTACACACTTATTTTTACTTATAATCAATGTTAAAACAATGGTTTTACTTAAGGATCTTTGAATGCACCAGGTTCTGCACTATTGAAAACTAAGGAAATTACTTGTTTAATTTGCTGTTATGCACTTGTTTTAACTTACAATCAATATCAGAACACTGGTTTTACCAAATGCCCTTTGAATGGAACAGTTTCTTCTGTTTTGTAAACTAAGCAGATTTCTTTCTTAATTGGCTACTATGCCCTTGTTTTCATTTACAATCAAATTCCAAACACTGGTTTCACCTATCACTCTGTAAGTGCACCAGGTTCTTCACTTTGGAAAATGAAGCAAATTACTAGTTTAATAGGTTGCTATGCACTACCTTTAACTTAAAATCCATCTCTAATCAGTGGTTTTACCCAATGCTGTGTGAATTCACCAGGTTCTTCAATATGAAACTAAAAATGTTACCTCCTAAATTGGCTGTTATGCATTTGTTTGTTCTTACAATCAATGTTAAAACACTGGTTTGACCTAAACCTCTGTGTTTGCATCAGGCTATGCCGTTTTGAAAACTAAGCAAGTTACCCATTAACTCTCAGTTGCGCACTTGATTTCACTTACAAACCATGTCAAAACCCTGGTTTTAGTTAACATTCTGTGAATGCACCAGGTTCTTCAGTTTAGAACACAAAATATACTCATTTAATTGGCTACTAGACACTTTTTTTTCCCTAAAAATCAATGTCAAATTACTGGTTTAACCTACTGCAATGTTAATGCACCTGGTTCATCAATTTTTAAAACTAAGCTTGTGACTAGTTTAATTGGCTGCTATGCACTAGTTTTCATTTACAATCAATGTCAAAGTACTGGCTTTACCTAACACTCTGTGAATGCTCCTGGCTCTACAGTTTAGGAAAACAAGCTATTTACTTCTTTAATTGGCCGTTACACAATTTTTTTTACTTAATTAATGTCAAAACCCTGGTTTTACTTAATGGTTTGTGAATGCAACAGCTTCTGCACTGTTGAAAACTAAGGAAATTACTTGTTTAATTGGCTGCTATGCACTTGTTTCCACTTACAATCTCAAAACACAGGTTTTACCTAATGCTGTGAGAATGCACCAGATTCTTCAGTTTTCAAAACTAAGCAGGTTACTTGTTTAATTCAGTGCTATGCACTTGTTATAACTTACAATAAATTTGAGAACACTGCTTTTCAAACATCCTTTGAAAGGAACATGTTCTTCCATTTTGAAAACTAAGCATATTTCTTGTTTATTTGGCAGCCACACACATGTTTTCACTTACAATCTATGTCAGAACACCGGTTTTACCTAATCCTCTGTGAATTCATCACATCCTTCAATTTGGAAAACTTAGCAAGTAACTTGTTGAATTGGCTGCTACACTCTTCAGTTTTAAAAACTAACCAAGATATTGTTTAACTGGCTGCTATACTCTTGTTTTCCCTTAAAATCAATGGCAAAACACTCGAATTACCTAATGCTCTGTGAATGCACCACGTTCTTGAGTTTTCAAATCTGAGCAAGTTACTGGTTAATTTGTTGCTACACAATTGTTTTCACTTAAATCAATGTCAAAACGCTGATTTTACCTAATGTTCTGTGAATGCACAATCTTCTTCAGTTTTGAAAACTTAGCAAGTTACTTGTTTATTTGGTTGCTGCACACCTGTTTTCACTTACAATCAATGTCAAAACCCTGGTTTAACCAAAACTCTGTGAATTCACCAAGTTCCTCAGTTTTGAAAACTAAGCAACTTAGTTATTCAAGGGGAAGCTATGCACATCTTTCACTTGCAAGCAATGCAAAATCCCTGGTTTTACCCAATGCTCTGTAAATGCACCACCTATTCAGTTTTGAAAACTAAGCAGATTTCTTATTTATTTGGCATTTACACACTTGTTTCACTTACAATCAATGTCAGAACACCGATTTTCCCAAACAGTTTGTTAATGCACCAGGTTCTTTATTTTTGAAAATTTGCAAGTGACTTGATTAATTGGCTGCTACATGCTTATTTTCACCTATAATCTATGTCAAAACACTGGTTTTACCTAATTATGTATGAAATCAATCAGGTTCTTCAATTTTGAAAGATAATGAAGTTACTTGTTTTATTGGCTGCTATGAAATTTATTTACTTACAATCAGTATAAATCCACTGGTTTTACCTAATGCTCTGTGAATGAACCAGGTTCTTCCATTTTGAAAGCTAATCAAGTTACTTGTTTAATGGCAGCTATGCACTTGTTCTCACTTACAATCAATGTGAAAACCCTGGTTTTACATTTTTCCTAACGCTTTGTGAATGCACCTGAGCTTTTGGTTTAGAAAATTAATCAAGTAACTTGTTTCCTGTCATTCTTCCGTCATGAAAACTAAGCAAATCACTTGTTTAATGGGCTGTTATGCACTTGTTTTTTCTTACAATCAATGTCAAAACACTCATCTTACCCAATGATCTGTGAATGAACAAGGTCTTCAGTTCTGAAAATTAAGAAAATTTCCTGTTTATTTGTCTGCTACTCACTTGTTTTCACTTACAATCCCTGTCCAAAGACTGGTTTTCCCTAGTGCTCTCTGCATGCACTAGGTTCTTCAGTTTTGAAAACAAGCGAATTATTTTATTGGCTGCTACAGACTTGTTTTCACTTATAGTCAGTGTCTAAACATTGGTTTCACCTAATGTTCTGTGAATTTGTGAGATTCTTCAGTTTTGAAATGTAAGTGAGTTATTTCTTTAATTGGGTGCTATGCACTTGTTTTCATTTACTATCAATTTCAAAACAGGTGTTTTTCCAAATGCTCTGTGAATGCATTAAGTTCTTCAGTTTTGAAAACTCAGGAAGTTATTTTATTAATTGGTTACTATGCAGTTGATTTCACTTACAATCAATTTCAAAACATGTGTTTTACCAACACTCGGTGAATTCACCAGGTTCTTCAGTTTAGAAAACACAGCATGTTATTTGTTTAATTGACTGCTATGCCCTTGATTTCAATTACAATCCATGTCAATTCCCTGGTTTTACATAATGAATTGTGATTGCTCGAGGTTCCTCCCTTTTGAAAACTTAGCAACTTAATGGTTTAGTTGGCTGTTACACACTTGTTTAGACTCACAATCAATGCAGAAACACTGGTTATACCTAATGTTCTGTGAATTCACCAAGTTCTGCAGCTTTGAAAACTAAGGAAGTTAATGGGTAATTGGCAGCTATGAACTTGTTTTCACTTACAATCCATGTCCAAAGACTGGTTTTACTTAATGCTCTGTGAATGCAGTAAGTTCATCCGTTATGAAAACTTAGGAAGTTACTTTATTTTTGGCCACTATGCAGTTGATTTCATTTACAATCAATTTCAAAGCATGTGTTTTACACTATGCTATGTGAATACACCAGGTTCTTCAGTTTTGAAAACTCAGCATGTTACTAGGTTAAATGGCTCCTCTGCCCTTATTTTCACTTACAATGCATGTCCAGGTCTGGTTTTACCTAATGATCTGAGAATGCACAAGGTTCTTCAGTTTTGAAAACTAAGCAAGTGAATTTTTAAATTGGCTGATACAGACTTGTTTTCAGTTACAATCAATGTCAAAACACTGTTTTCACCTAATAATTTGTGAATTCTTGAGGTTCTCCGTTTTGAAAACTCAGCATTTTATTTGTTTAATTGGCTACTATGCCCTTGTTTACACTTACAATTATTGTCAAAACACTGTTTTTGCCTAATTCTTTGTGAATGCACCAAGTTCTTCAGGTTTGAGAACTCAGGAAGTTACTTGAGATTTGACTACTACCCAGTTTATATTTATTTATAATCAATTTCAAAACATGTGTTTTCCCCAATGCTCTGTGAATACACCAGGTTCTTCAGTTTTGAAAACATAGCAAGTTACTTGTTTAATTGCATGATATGCCCTTGTTTTCACTTACAGTCATTGTGAAAACCCTGGTTTTAAATAATGCACTGTGAATTCTCCAAGTTCCTTAGTTTTGAAAACTAAGCAACTTAATGGTTTAATTTGCAGCTTGGCACGTTTTCACTCACAATCAATGTCAAAACACTGGTTTTACCTAATGCTCAGTGAATGCACCTGGTCTTCAGTTTTGAAAACTGTGCAAGTTACTTGTTTAATTTGATGCTGCACACACGTTTTCAGTTACAATCAATGTCAATACAGGGGTTTTGCATAACATCTTTTTAGATTAAAACAAAGATGTTTTCTTTCATTTACAAAACTAAGCAAGTGACTTGTTTAATTGGCTGATACACACTTGTTTTCACATATAATCATTGTCAAACACTGGTTTTGCCGAATTCTTTGTGTGAATGCACCAACTACTTTAGTTTTAAGAGTAAGCAGATTCTTGTATATTTGGCTCCAATGCACTTGTTTTCACTTACAATCAATGTCAGAACACTGTTTTTAGCCAATGCTCTGTGAATGCATCAGGTTCTTCAGTTTTAAAACTTAAGCCAATTATTTGTTTAATTGCCTGCTCCACACTTGTTTTCACTTACAATTAATGTCAGACACTGATTTTTCTTAAAGCTTTATGGATTAAGCAGGTTTTTCAGTTTGAAATTTAAGCAAGTTAGCAGTTTATTCAGTGCTATGCACTAGATTTCACTTACAATCAATATCAAAACACTGGTTTTTACCTAACCCTCTATGAGTTCATCAGGTTCTTCAGTTTTGAAAAATAAAGAAGTTACTTGTTTAATTGCCTGCTACTCAATTTTTTAAAACTTACAATCAATATCAGAACCCTGTTTTAACTAACTCTCAGTGAATACACCACGTTCTTCAGTTTTGACAACTAAGCAAATTACTTTTTAATTGGCTGATATTCACATGTTTTCACTTGCAATCAATATCAAAACACTGGTTTTACCTAACACTCTGTGAATGCACCAGGTTCTTCCGTTTTAAAAACTCAGCAAATTACTTGTTTAATTGCCTGCTGTGCACTACTTTTCTGTTACACTCAAGGTCAAAACACTGGTTTTCACTTAAACTCTGAATACACCAGTTTCCACAGTTTTGAAAATTAAGCACCTTACTGGTTTAATTCACTGCTAGACACTTGTTTTCAGTCACAATCAATGTCAAAACACTGTTTTTACCTATGTCTTGTGACTAAACCAGGTTCATCAATTTTGAAAACTATGCAAGTTATTTGGTTAATTGGGTGTTACACACTTGTTTTCACTTACAGTCAATGTCAAAACACTGCTTTTATGTAATGCTCTCTAATGCACCTGGTTCTTCAATTTTGCAAACTAAGTAAGTAACTTGTTTAATTGGCTGTTCAGCACTTTATTTCATTTACAATCACAGTCAAAACCCTGGTGTTACGTAATGCTCTATGAATGCACCTGATTCTTTAGTTTTGAAAATTACACATGTTAATTGTTTAATTGGTGGCAATGCACTTGTTTTCATTTACAATCAGTGGCAAACCACTGGTTTTACCTAATGCTCTGTGATGCACCAGGTTCTTCAGTTTTGAAAAATAAGTAAGTTACTGGTTAATTGGCTGCTACACACTTGGTTTCTTTCACAATAAATATAAAAACACGGGTTTCATGTAATGCTCAATGAATTTATCAGGTTATTCAGTTTAGAAAATTAAACAAGTTACTTGGTTAATTGGCTGCATTGCACTTTCTTTCATTTATAATCAAAGTGAAAACACTGGATTTCCCTAATGCTCTGTGATACAACAGGTACTTCAGTTTGAAAATTAATCAAGTTACTTGTTAACTTGTCAGGTATGCATTGTTTTCAATTACAATAAATGCCAAAATACTGGTTTTACCCAGCACTCTGACAATGCATGATGTTCTTCAGTTTAGATTACTAAGCAAATCACTTGTTTAATTGGCTGCTATGTGCTTGTTTTCACTTACAATCAATGTCAAAACACTGGTTTTACCTAATTCTTTGTGAATGTACCAGGTTCTTTGGATTAGAAAACTAAGCAAGTTAGTTGTTCAATTGGATGCTTTGCACTGGTTTTCGTTTAGAATCAATGCAAAAGCACAGGATTTCCTAATGATCTGTTAAATGCACCACCGTTCCAGTTTTAAAACTAAGCAGATTTTTTGTATATTTGGCTCTTACACACCTGTGTTCACTTACAACCAATGTCAGAGTGCTGGCTTAACCAACACTCTCTGAATGAATCAGAATCTTCAGTTTTAAAACTTAAGCAAGTTATTTGCTTAATTGGCTGCTACACACTTATTTTCACTTACAATCAAAGTCAAAACACTGGTTTTACCTAAGACTCAGTGAATGCACCAGGTCCTTCAGGTTTGAAAACTAAGCAAGTTACTTGTTTAATTGGCTGCATTGCACTTGTTTTCATTTACAATCAATGCAAAAACACTGGTTTCCCTAATGCTATGCGAATGCACCACATTTTTTATTTTAAAGCTAAGATTTCTTGTATATTTGGCTCTTATATACTTGTTTTCACTTAAAATCAATGTCAGAATGCTGGTTTACCCAAATGCTCTCTGAATGAACCAGGTTCTTCAGTGTTAAAGCTTAAGCAAGTTATTTGGTTAACTGACTGCTACACACTTCTTTTCATTTACAATCAATGTCAAAACACTGGTTTACCTGACTCTGTAAATGCACCAGGTTCTTCAGTTATGAAAACAAAGCAGGTTTCTTGTTTATTTGGCTGATACGCACGTGTTTTCACTTACAATTAGTGACAGAAATCTGACTTTGCCTAATATTCTGTGAATACCCCAGGTTCATTAGATTAGGAAACTAATCAAATTACCTGTTTATTTGGCTGCCCCTCACTTCTTTCAACTTACAATCAATGTCAAAGCACTGTTCCTACCAAACAATCTCTGAGTGCATGAGGTTCATTGTTTTTGAAACCTAAGCAATTTACTTTTTAAATTGGCAGATATCCACTTATTTCACTTCCAATCAATGTCAAAACTATGGTTTCACCTAATTGTCTGTAAATGCACCACGTTTTCATTCTTAAAAACTAAGTAAGTTTCATGTTATATTGGCAGCTACACATTTGTTTTCACTTGCAATCAATGTCAAAACAGTGCTTTTACCTAATGCTCTGTGAATGCACTGTGTTCTGAACTTTTGAGAACTAAGGAAGTTAATGGTTGTCAGCTATGGACTCATTTTCACTTATGATCAATATCAAAACACTGATTTGCCAAACACTTTGTGAATGCACCAGGGTCTTCAGTTGTGGAAACAAAGCTGGTTTCTTGTTTAATTGCCAGCTATGCACTTGTTTACACTTTCAATGAATGTTAAAACACTGGTTATACCTAATGCTCTGTGAATGCACCAGGTTCTTCAGTTTTGAAAACTAAGCAAGATTCTTGTTTAATTAGCTGTTATGCACTTGTTTTCAATTACAATCAATGTCAAAACACTGGCTTACCTAACGTTCTGTGAATCCACCATGTTCTTCATTTTTTTAAAATAAACCAGGTTTCTTGTTCATTTGGCTGATACATATGTGTTTTCACTTACAGTCAGTGATGGAAAACTGGTTTTACATAATGCTCTGTGAATGCCCCAGGATCTATAGTTTTGAAAATTAAGCAAGTTACTCATTTATTTGTCCACTATGCACTTTTTCCACCTTCAATCAAATTCAAAGCACTGATTTTACCTAAAGCTTGGTGAAGGTAGAATGTTCTGCAGTTTTGAAAATTAAACAAATTCCTGGTTAATTGGTTGCTATTCACTTGTTTTCATTTACAATCAATATGAAAACACTCATATCACCTAACACTCTCTAAATGTACCAGGTCCTTCAGTTCTGAAAACTAAGCCAGTTACTTCTTTAATTGGCTGTTGACTGTTATACCCTTGTTTTCCCTTTCATAAATGTCAAAACTCTGGTTTATCTAAAGCTCTATGAATGC
>JAQZBX010106158.1:0-10776 GCA_029593785.1 Cabassous unicinctus
TGTCCTCCCGGAAGCAGGTGTCAAGACAGGATTAAATGTGCAAGGATTTTATTAGGGGAGATGCCCTTGTGGAAGGAAATAAGGAGGGAGCCAGAGAAGGCTTGGGAGAACTTTCAGACCAGGCTACATGTCTGTCCTCGGGTGAAGGAGAGAGGGAGAGATGGGTGGGTGGGTGGGTGCATCATAGACTGCGGGGCAGCGCAGTCTAAGGAAGGTTCAGCAGGAAGCCCTCAAGCCAAAATCAACCATCAAAGGAGTTCACTGTCTCCCAAGAACGGCACAGTCTCGGCCCCACCCCAAAGATGGATTTTAAAGGGCAGCGGCTGGGGCACTTGGTCAGTCCCGCTCCCTGGAGCAAGAAGGCTGGGAGTGGAAGAACATTTTCATTGTAGCTACAGCCTGGGGCCCAGGCTGGCTCTGTCCACACGGCCGGCTATGCTCCAGAGCAGGACTCTGAAGTGTCTGAGAATTCTAATTCAACCCTGGCCTTCCAGGTTGTTACAAAAGTATATTTTTCTAGCTTTACAGGGCCCTTCTTATTCTGCTTTCTGCTTGTCCTTTTAGCCCCATCACTCACCAACCTCCACTCACAGCCTCCATTCTAAGGACACTGAACTGCATGCAGGGCCGCAATTGGGTCACACTCTCTCCTGCCTCTGGGCCTTTGCATATGCAGTTTCTCTCCCTGAGGGAGCTCTTCTCTCACTTTTTCACCTGGCTGACCTCTAGGTACTGGCTCTGCTGTTTCTTGGGGAAGCCTTCTCTGAACCCCCAAAGCTGGTCAGGTACCCCGATACATGTGCACATCACATCCTGTACTCACACCATAATAGCATTTAGCACACTGTGTTGGAACTACTTTTTTTCCCTGCTTTTTTTTTTTTAATTAAGGTACAATTAAGATACAATAAAATGCTTGGGTCTTTAAAAAGTTTATTTTTCGAGGTCAGCAAATAGAACATATTTTGTTTAACGGTGTGTGTTGGTTTGCTTTATGCTCTTTAAATATTTAGACACAAGGTATGTGGGCCTCCATTTATACTCTTGCCCCAGCCCCCTCAAAAATTAGTTGGGGGCTCTTCTGGATCTTTGGCATGCCTCCCTGCCAGCCATCTACCTACAGGGACCTCTCATTCTATTTCCTCTTTTCTACCTTTGCAGGGCCACCTTTAAGGTCAGAATGCCTGGTTTAACAGCCCTCACTTTGCAGGTGGGGAAAATGAGGCCCAGGGAGGAAAAGCAACTTGCTAGTATAGTTCCAGAACTCCTGCTACCAGTCCCTGCTCCTCTTGCCTTCTCCTTCAGCCTCTGACTCTCACCTTGTAGTACCCAATTCTGGTCCCTTCACTCCACCCACCACATTTAAAGATGGACAAAGAAGAGTCTTATTTTGGGGTGCACTATTTTGGGGTGCACTGTGTTGCCTTTTGTGTTTGCCTTTTGACTACTCCAGGCACTGCCCCCAGGGCAACCATGACAGTGATAATGACAGAAGCTTCTGGAAGAGCAGGCTTGGGCTGCCTGAGAATCTTTGAAAAGGTTCCTTTCTGACTTTGGTGAATGAAGATTACCAGCCCTTCCCACCTGCATAGTCATGGTTCCTCCACCTTACTGGCTTGACTGCAGATGCAGTGTCCTCCTAGCCACCACCTGACCAGAGTCCAGAAAAGACACAGCAGTCTTCAGATGCTCCACAGTTTCACAGAAGAATAAGAACAGCCACACTGCCACCTGTTTCCACACAGACCCTCTGATGCACTAGCAGGGCCCAAGCCAGTCCCTCTGAGTCCAGGTGTTTTTCCACAGCAAAGTGCTTCTACTCCATAAGTGACTTTGAGAGTGGGCCCCAGGAAGTCTCAGAAATGGCGTCTGTGCAATGCAGGCCTGTGGTCTTGAGGTAACCCTCCGCTAACTCCTCAACTACATGTCTGCACACCTGCACAGGGGTTGAGGGAGGAGTTGCTCTTTGCTTTCCTCCAGGCAAGTCACCTGAGACTCTGAGGAAATGTTCCTTCAAAACCATCTTGTTCCCCCTGGAGCTGTTGAGCCCAGGCAGGAAATGCAGCCCCAGGCCCTTCCGCAATCGGAAGAAGGAGCTCTTGTGCCCTCCTTGACCCAGTCCCAGGAGAGAGGAGGTTCAGGAAGTTTCAGAGTCCCTTTTCCAAAACACTTTCACTACAGAGCAGATCTGCTGTTCTTTGCCAACATGCCTGAAGACCAGGGGCCTGTTCCTCCTTGCTGGAAGCCCTGCCTTCAGAGCATATCCCCACCCACCCCCACCCCCGGCCATCAGCTGACCCTGTTTTCCACTCCTTCCCTGTGGTAGACCCCGAGATGAGCCTCCCAGACCCCTGGTCATGAAAGAGCTCTCTCTTCCCAGCTACAGAAGAGCTGCAGGGTTGGCCTCAGGTACAGAGAGCCACTTCCTTCCAAGCCATGCCCTTCCTGGGACATATCAGTATCACAGGGATATAAAGACCCAGCCTTTGGGGCCTGCTGAGGGATGACTCTGACAGGCAATTCTCCTTCCAGGGCTCGCCACTGCTTCCTCTGTGTCCTTTTTACAGGTGTTGATCCCTAATTAACATCTTGAACCCTGTAGTGGCCTAAGTGGTGGCTCCCCCAAAAGATGTGTCCACGTCCTAATCCCAGAACCTGAGAATATTACCTTGTATGGCAAAAGATATAATTAAAATAAGGATCTTGACACGAAGAGCTTATCCTGGTTTATCCCATGTATCCTTATAAAAGAAGGGCAGAGGGAGTTTTGAGATAGAAACAACTATAAGTGAAGATGGAGGCAGAGAATGGAGTGATGCAGCCACAGGCCAAGAAACACCAGCAGCCACAGGAAGCTGGAAGAGGCAAGGAACGTATTCTTCCCTGGCAGGAGCATGGCCCTACCAACACCTTGATTTTAGCCCAGTGAGAATGATTTTGGACTTCCAACCTCTAGAACTGTGAAAGAATCAATTTCTATTGTTTTATGCCACCAAGTTTGTGGTCATTTGTTCTAGCAGCCACGAGACACTGATACATACCCCAAACTCCACCTTAGCTTCTGCTTCCAGAGAATACATCTTGCAGTCTTCCTTAATCCCAGTCTATTGTGGCTGAATCAAAAGCAAGACCCAACATGAGGGAGTGTGGTATGCGTCAATGTCCAGGATTGTGCCTTAGATGGTTTCATTCCTCCCTTACAAAGCTCCTGCATCTTTTAGAACCTGTCTGAGTCCTACCTTGACTGGAAGTTTTTCCTGAAAGCCCAGCCCCCAGCAAGCCCTTTCCAGAAGTCTCTGGCCCCCTGAACCACAGGTCTGGGCCCCATTTGAAGCTAATCTATCTTAAAGAGAACTGTGCCTCATCTTCCCCATCTAGCTGGGAGCTCCCTGAGTATGGTGGTGGTGTGGAACTCTCTGTGGTTTTCCAGTCGTTAGCTTATGCATTTCACTCACATGCAGGACCTAGACCGGATAGAGTCACTCCCAGAGGGCACCTCCTTCCCCTAAACAGACAGGAGATGGTCAAGTCAACCCTCAAGTGGCTTTGGCCAGAACAAAATGATTGTATTATATCCTCACCCAAGAATCTGACTGGAGGCATGAGAGTATTTTTCTGAGTTATGCCAGCACTGCATTATTGCCAGCAGGACCAGCTACATAATGTGTGGGGCCCAGTGCAAAATGAGAATCTGGGACCCCCTGTTCAAACATTATTAAGAATTTCAAGATGGTGACAGGAGAGCATTAAACCAAGCACAGGCCCTGTGCGACAACTTAGGCTGCAAGCCCATGAAGTTGGCCCTGATTGCCTGAGACTATTCACTCTCCTTAACCTTGGAGTCGAGCGTTCTTGAGTTTTACAGGGTCTCATTTGACCTCCACACCCTAGAGGAGTAGGTGTGGGACCAGGGGCGGTAAAGGCACTGACAGATCAGAACTGACTCCACTAGCTGCAGCTATCAGGAGGGTATAACCACGGCCCTGTGGGCCAATCTTATTTTTCAAGTGAAGAAACTGGTTAAGCGATTTGCTCAGAGCAACAATTTCTAGGTTTCCTGCTTTCCCAGTCCTCCTTGTTACATCTGACTTCTGCCTATAAGTGATTCATGAGCCTGAACATTTCCTCAACAGTTAAAAAAAGAAAAAAAACCTTGTTTTTTGTTAGATTTGTGTCCTTTTTGGAAACAATCTAGAGCTCTGGGATCAGATAGACTTGGTTTCAAATCAAGACTCTGGCAATTACTGTGTAACCTTGGGCAAGTCACTTAACCTCTCTGGGCCTCACTTTCCTCATCCATAAAATGAAGAGAAAAAAGATTCTCCCCTGCAGGGTTATTTGTCCTGTATAAATGATATAATGCCTCTCAAGAGCCTGGCACATATTTGAAGGCAAATTTAGGGAACAAGCAGAGGATCTCCCAGCAGAAAGAGTTGTTCATACAGCTAAGGCAAAAGCTGCCACCTCTTGTGAAGGACCCTGATCCCTGCCCCAAGGCTCTCCTCCAGCCAAGAGAAGCCACCATGATGCCTCAGGCTTCTAGAGAGTTTGACTGTGGCCATTTTTCTTCTCTCCCCCATCCACACCCTGGTGATCAGGAATGGTGGTTGGACAGCCTCTATATAGGCATGCCTTGTTTTATTGTGCTTCACTTTATTGTGCTCTGCAGATATTACATTGGTTTTTTTGTTTGTTTTTGTGTGTGGTTTTATTTTATTTTTTTTACAAATTTAAGGTTTGTGGCAACTGTGTGTCATGCAAGTCTATTGGCGCTATTTTTCCAACAGCATGTTCTCATTTTGTGTCTGTCACATTTTGGTAGTTCTCGCAATATTTCAAACTTTTTCATTATGTTTTTCATTATATTTTTCTGTTATGGTGATCAGTGATCTTTGTTTTGTTGTTGGCTGTTAATTTTTATTTTTTTTATTTTTTGTGTGTGATCAGTGATCTTTGATGTTACTATTGTAATTGCAGGCACCACGGACTGCCCCCATATGTGACCGCAAACTTAATAAATGTTGTGTGTATTCTGACTGTTCCACCAACCAGCCATTCCCCATCTCCCTCCCTCTCCTTGGGCCTCCCTATTCCCTGAGAGTCAAAAATATTGAAATTAGGCCAATTAGTAACCCCATCATGGCCTCTAAATGTTCAAGTAAAAGGAAGAGTCACATGTCTCTCACTTTAAATCAAAAGCTAAAAATGATTAAGCTTAGTGAGGAAGGCATGTCGAAAGCTGAGATAGGACAAAATCTAGGCCTCTTGCACAAAACAGTTAGCTGAGTTGTGAATGCAAAGGAAAAGTTCTTGAAGGAAATTAAAAGTGCTACTCCAGTGAACACACGAATGATAAGAAAGTGAAACAGCCTTACTGCTGATACAGAGAAAGTTTTAGTGGTCTGGATAGAGGATCAAACCAGCTGCAACATTCCCTTAAGCCAAAGTCTAATCTAGAGTAAGGCCCTAACTGTCTTCAATTCTATGAAGGCTGAGAGAGGTGAGGAAGTTGCAGAAGAAAAGGTTGAAGCTAGAAGAGGTTAGTTCATGAAGTTTAAGGAAAGAAGATGACTCCATAACATAAAATTGCAAGGTAAAGCAGCAAATGCTGATGCAGAAGCTGCAGCAAGTTATCCAGAAGATCTAGCTAAGATCACTGATGAAGGTGGCTACACTAAACAACAAATTTTCAATGTAGACTAAACAACCTTCTATTGGAAGGAGATGCCATCTAGCACCTCCATAGCTAGAGAGAAGTCAATGCCTGGCTTCAAAAGACAGGCTAACTCTCTTGTTAGGAGCTAATGCAGCTGGTGACTTTAAGTTGAAGCCAATTCTCATTTACCATTCCAAAAATCCTAAGGCCCTTAAGAATTATGCTAAATCTACTCTGCCTGTGCTCCATAAATGGAACAAAGCATGGATGACAGCAAATCTGTTTACATCATGTTTTACTGAATATTTTAAGCCCACTGTTGAGACCTACTGATCAGAAAAAAAATTCCTTTCAAAATATGACTGCTCATTGACAGTGCACCTGGTCATCCAACAGTTCTGATGGAGATATACAATGAAATTAAGGTTGTTTTCATGCCTGCCAATATAATATCCATTCTGCAGCCCATGGATCAAGTCTTATTATTTAAGAAATACATTTCATAAGGCTGTAGCTGCCATAGATAGTGATTCCTCTGATGGATCTGGACAAAGTCAATTGAAAACCTTCTGGAAAGGAGTCACCATTCTAGATGCCATTAAAAACATTCGTGATTCATAGGAGGAGGTTGAACTATCAATATTAACAGGAGTTTGGAAGAAGTTGATTCTTCAGCAACCACCACCCTTATTAGTCAGCAGCCATCAGCATTGAGGTAAGACCCTCCACCAGCAAAAAGATTACAATTCACCGAAGGCTCAGCTGGTGCTTAACATTTTTTAGCAATAAAGGGTTTTTTAAATTAAGGTATGTACATTTTTTAGACATAATGCAAGTGCACACTTAATAGACTACAACAGAGTACCAATATAACTTTTATATGCACTGGGAAACCAAAAGCTTCATGTGACTCACTTTATTGTGATATTCACTTTATTGTAGTGGTCTGGAACTGAACCTGCAATGTCTCTGAGGTATGCCTATACTTGCCTCCCCAGCCTGCTTGGAAGGAATCCTTGTCAAGCAGGTAATGTTGGAAGTTGGGGAAGTCCATGTGTTGCTCAGCATATGAAGAGAAGTGAGGAGCACATGCTGGCCCACTGAAAGCACCAGGCAGATTGCAAGCTCATGGGGTTGTGGCTTTTCTGCCCACTTTGGGCCTATTGCCCCCATTGACTGGCACAGCTGGGCTCGCATGCACAGGAATATGTTCTCTGGTCCATCAGCCACTCTTCATAGCATTATTTAAGGAGCATTGTGGTCCATGTGAGAGGGTCAACACTCAGGCAGGGCGACCCCACATTTGTGGATATAATGACCTTCCAGAAAGGCAACCCTGAGAAATCAACCAGCAAAGGTGAACTAGGCAATCTGTTAGAGTGGCCTGCCCCTTAGAGCTCTTTGTAGAAGCAGATAAGTAGGTGGGAGCACCTCTGCTCCCTTAGGGTGACCAAGGACTAGTCTCAGGCCCGGATTGTGGCATTGCAGAGTGAGCCTTGGCTCTGGAAGCTGATGGCTCTGCCTTCAGATCTGGCACTGGCCCCTCTCCAAATACACAACTTAGGGCAAGTCACTTCATCAATCCAGGCATCAGTTTCCTCATCTGAGAAGTGCGGGTAACACCTACTTTACCCTGTGTAAGGATTATGAGTAATGCACATATAGTGGGTTTAAACAGGCCACAAAAAAAGATGTTTAAAAAAAAATTCTTTTTCCTTAAGTTTTTCTATGACTTAATTTCCATTTCAGGTCCCCCATTGCACTAATGGTAAAAATATGTGTAGCTGAGTGTATACACAGTCCAATCAGGCCTTTTCCTCTCTCTGCTTCTGATAAGTCACTGCAGCCCTACCCCTCCCCTTTTCCTGACAAGAATCTCCCGCCTTAGAACTGGAACCTATATTTCTGGCTCTGTAACCCTGCTCGCTTGATTTCGTAACCTGCAAATTCTGCTTCTGTAACTACTCTTGCTTAGTTGCCTAAGGTAATGGAAAATTCCACCCGCCAACTGCTAGCCAATGAACGGGAGCCTGCAGACCCCAATAAAAACTCCAGAAAACTGGGGCTGGGGGCCCAGAATTTGGAAACCGAACTTTCCTCTGAACCCGCGCGTAACAAAGCCTGGTTCCTCCTCTCTCTCCGAGTGCCGGTCTGGGTTTTTTCATCGCGACAGCAGCAACACTTCCACATGGACGAACTGCATGAACTCACGCTGGCTGGGTCCAATCTGCAGAATCCATCCCTAGCTGGCCTTTTAGCTATGACCATGGTCCCTTCTGACCTCTACTCCCAGGTCTTCACCACTACCCTGGGAACATCAGCTGGCTTGTTAGCCCTTTTGCCAGTCTCTTAGGGCCTGGGGAAATTGTCCCATGCCCTCCTGCTTCACTCTGGAGCCACAGGAAACATGGCCTCGGATTTGCACTGCCTAAATAGGTCACAGCATGAAGTCAGCTTCAACTCAGGGACTTTGCGGTTTTCCGGAGACCTCGGGAAAATTAGATTCAGGTCCCTGCTGCTCTCAGCAACCCTAACTTCCCAGGGTCTTTTATTCCTTCCCATCCCAGGGCATTCGTCCCCGAGGAGAGCCAGACCCCCTTTCTCAGGGTTAGATTTCAAAAGTCAGTGCATCTGGGAGTGCTGAGAGTGCAAAGTGTGTGCTACCAGCTCCGAACACTTATTATTTAAAAATTAAAAAGCAAACAAACAAAACCTTTAAAAATCTTTTTTAAAGCCCACAAAAAATTTACCAAAAAATCTACGTCTTCTTCGCCGGAGACTTTTTTTCCTTCCTCTTTTATAAAGTAACCCGGTGGAGAAGCCGGGACAGACCCGCCCGCAGCCCTGCAGCATTTCCAAGAAAGAACCTAGAGACCGAGGTCTCCCCGCTGCCCGACCCGCCACCGCCACCTTCGCTCCCCAGCCCGCAGCCAGCGACAGCGGATCCACCGGGTTCTGCGGCCATTGAGTAGCTTTCGATTCCGGTGGGTTTTTGTCCCTCTGTGGTTGCCACCGCTCCCGCGCCGCCCCCTCCCCACACCTGGCTTCAGCACACGTCGTCCTCCTTTAATGGAAAGGTCGCGGCCTATGGCGGTGGGGAGATGAACCCCAGCGCCCCCAGCTACCCCATGGCCTCGCTTTCCGTGGGGGACCTACACCCCGACGTGACCGAAGCGATGCTCTACGAGAAATTCAGCCCGACCGAGCTCATCCTTTCCATCCGGGTGTGCAGGGACATGGTCGCCCACTGCTCCTGGGCTCCATGTATGTGAACTTCCAGTAGCCGCAGGACGCGGAGCGTGCTTTGGAAACTATAAATTTTGACATTATAAAGGGCAAGCCACTACGCACATGTGGTTCTCAACGTTACCCGTGCCTTCGCAAAAGTGGAGTGGGCAACATACTCGTTAAAAATTTGGGCAAATCTATTGATAAAACCCTGTGTGATGCATTTTCGGCTTTGGGTAACATCCTTTCATGTAAAGTGGTTTGTGGTGAAAATGGTTCCAAGGGCTATGGATTTGTACATTTTGACACACAAGATGCAGCAGAAAGAGCTATAGGAAAAATGAATGGGATGCTTCTAAATGATCTCAAAGTATTTATTGAACAATTTAAGTCTCACAATGAAAGAGAAACAGAACTCGGTGCTAGGGCAAAAGAGTTCATCAATGTTTACATCAAGAATTTTGGAGAAGACATGGATGATGAGCGCCTTAAGGATCTCTGGCAAGTTTGGACCTGCCTTAAGTATGAAAGTAATGACTGATGAAAGTGGAAAATCCAAAGGTTTTGGATTTGTGAGCTTCCAAAGGCATGAAGATGTGCAGATAGCTGTGGATGAGATGAATGAAAAGGAGCACAATGGAAAACAAATTTACATTGGTCAAGCTCAGAAAGTGGAACAACGGATGGAACTTAAGCACAGATTAGAACAGAAAAAGCAAGATAGGATCGCTAGATACCAGGGTGTTAGCCTTAGTGTGAAAAATTTTGATGATGGTATTGATGATGAATGTCTCCAGAGTTTTCTCTATTTGGTACAATCACTAGTGCAAAAGTTATGATGGAGGTTGGTGGCAGCAAATGGTGAGGTTTTGTATGTTTCTCCTCCCCAGAAGAAGCCACTAAAGCAGCTATGGAAATGAATGGTAGAATTATGGCCACCAAGCCAGGCTCACCTCACTAACCAGTATATTCAGAGAATGGCAAGTGTAAGAGCTGTGCCCAACCCTGTAATCAACCCCTACCAGCCAGCACCTCTTTCAGGTTACTTCATGGCAGCTATCCCACAGACTCAGAACCATGCTGCATACTATCCTCCTAGCCAAATTGCTCAACTAACACCAAGTGAGTCCTTGCTGGACTGCTCAGAGTGCCAGATTTCATCCATTCCAAAATATGCCTGGTGCTATCCACCCAGCCGCTCCTAGACCACCATTTAGTACTGTGCAACCAGCTTCTTCACAGGATCCCTGAATCATGTCAACACAATGTGTTGCTAATACATCAACACAGACGATGGGTCCACATCCTGCGGCTGCTGCTGCTGGAACTACTCCTGCTTTCCACACTGTTGCACAATATAAATGTGCTGCAGGAGTTTTGCAGTCCATGACAACATCTTAATGCACAGCCACAAGTTACCATGCAGCTGCCTGCTGTTCATGAACAAGGTCAGGACCCTTTGACTGCTTCCATGTTGGCATCTGCCCCTCCTAAAGAGTAAAAGCAGATGTTGGGTGGACTGCGCTTTCCTCTTATTCAAGCCATGCACCCTATCCTTCCTGGTAAAATCACTGGCATGTTGTTGGAGATTGATAATTCAGACGTTCTTCATATGCTTGAGTCTCCAGGGTTTCTCCATTCTAAGGTTGATAAAGCTGTAGCTGTACTACAAGCCCACCAAGCTAGAGGCTGCCCAGAAAGCAGTTAACAGTGCCACTGGTGTTTCAGCTGTTTAAAATTGATCAGGGACTATAGCAGTTTGATATTATCAATGAATTCCAAAAAGAAATATTGGATTATGTTTGTAAACTGTTCTTTTTCTCTGGGCATATTAGAGTGTATTGGATTCAGAGGTTTTACTTTTACTTGATTAAATTATGATTAGGACTTTG
>JAQZBX010106159.1:0-10771 GCA_029593785.1 Cabassous unicinctus
TTTCATCAGAAACCGTGGAGAAGAGAAGAAAGAGACATGATGCATTTAAGATATTGAATGAAAAAATATCATTCAAAAATGAAGGTGAGTTCAAAATTTTCGCAAACAAAAACTGTCAAAATATGTCATCAAAAAGACCAGAATTACTAGAAATAATAAAGGGAGAACTGTGGCCTGAAAGAAAAAAATAAGGGTGAGAGACTTGGAGAAGAGTGTGGAAATGGAGATTATTAGGAAGGGTAAATGAAAAGACAAAAAAAAAATATGGGCAATAATACAATATGACAACAGAAAGACAAAGCTCAAATAGAATGAAATAAATAACACTTTACAGTAATAGCATTGAATGTTAATAACTTGAACTCCCCAATCAAAAGGCATAGACTGATAGAATGGATTTTAGAAAATGATCCATCTATATGTTGTCTAGAAAATCTCACCTCAGATTTCAGGATACAACCAGGTTAAAAGTGAAAGGTTGGTAAAAGTTATTTCATACAAATAGTAACCAAAAAAGAGCTGCAGTAGCAGTACTAATACTGGACAAAATACATTATAAATGCAAAACTCTTATAAGGATAAGAAGGTAATTACATATTAATAAAAGGGCAATTCAGCAAGAATAAATAACTATTCTAAATATCTGTATACCAAACTTCAGTGCACCAAGATACATGAGGCACACACTGGCAAAACTGAACAGAGAAATAGATGTCTCTACAATAATAGCTGAAGACTTCAGTATACCACTCTCAGTATTGCATAAAACATCTGGACAGAGGATAAATAAAGAAACAGAGAGATTGAATTATATGATGCATGAACTGGACCTAAGAGACATCTATAAAGCATTGCACCACAAAACAGCAGGATATGCATTCTTTTCATTTCCTCATGGATTCTTCTCCAAGATAGACCATGTGTTGGGTCACAAGAAAAGCCTCAATAAATTTAAAAAAGTTGAAATTATACAAAACACTTTCTTTGAACATAACAAAATGAAGCTAGAAATCAATAATGGATGGAAAACTCATAAATATACAGAAATTAAACAACACACTCAAATAATCAGAAGGTAAAAGAAGAAATTGCAAGAGAATTCAGCAAATATCTTGAAATGAAGGAAAATGAGAATAAAAAACTATGGGACACCACAAAGGCAGTGCTGAGAAGAAATTTATAGTCCTCAATGCTTAGATTAAGAAAGAAGAAAGAGCTAAAATTGAAGCTCTAACTGCACACCTAAAGGTACAAGAAAAAGAAGAGCAAACTAATTCCAAATCAAGCTGAAGGAAAGAGATAGTAAAGATCAGAGCAGAAATAAATGATATAAAGGACAAAAAAATCAATACTGAGCATCAACAAAGCCAGAAACTGGTTCTTTGAGAAGATCAACAAAATTGAGAAACCCTTAGCTAAACTGACAGAGAAAAAAGAGATGACACAAATAAAATAAAAAATGAGAGAGAGGATATTATCATTGATTCTGCAGAAATAGGAGAGAACATAAGAGGATACTATGAAGTACTATATGCCAAAAAAACTAGAAAATGTAGATGAGACGGACAAATTTCTAGAAATACGTGAATCACCTACCCTGATCTTAGAAGAAATAGAAGTCCTCAGCAAACCAATCACAAGTAAAGAGATTGGAGAAGTCAACAAAAGACCTCCCAAAGGTGAAACCACAGGAACAGATGGCTTCACAGGAGAATTCTTCCAATCATCCAAACACGACCTAATACCAATCTTGGTCAAGCTCATCCAAAAATTTGAACAGGAAAGAATCCTACCAAACTCATTCTATGACGCCAACATCATATTAATACCAAAACCACATAAATATAATACATGTTATTGTGTGGTATATTGCAGATTGGAAGACTAAATATTATTAAGATGTCAATTCTACATAAACTGATTTACAGACCAATATCTCTAATGAATATAGATGCAAAAATCCTCAACAAAATACTTGCAATCTGAATCCAAAATCACATAAAAGCATTATACTCCATAATCAAATGGGTTTTATCCCAGGTATGCAATGTTGATTCAACACAAGAAAATCAATGCAATAAAACACATTGATAAATTGAAGAAAAATCATATGTTCCTTTCTATTGATGCAGAAAATGCATTTGACAAAATACAGCACCCCTTCTTGATAAAAACACCTGAAAAGTTAGGTACGGAAGGAAGTTTTCTCAATATGGCAAAGTGCATATATGAAAAACCTATAGCTAACATTGTACTCAATGGTGAAAGCCTAAAAGCTTTCCTTCTGAGACCAAGAACAAGACTAGGATGACCACTGTCACCATTATTATTCAATATTGTGCTGGAAGTTCTAGATAAAGAAATAAAAGGTAACCAAGTAGGAAAGGAAAAAATAAAATATTCACTATTCACTGATGACATGGTCCTATATCTAGAAAACACTGAAAATTTCACAACAAATCTATTAGAGTTAATAAGATGATTTCAGCAATGGATACAAGATTAATAGGCAAAATCAATAACATTTCTATGAACTACTGATGTGTAATTTTAGGAGGAAGTCAGAAAAAAAATCCATTTATAATAGCCACTAAAAAAAAAAACAAATATTTAGGAATACACCTAACCAAGGGCACAAAGTATTTATACTCAGAATACTAAAAAACATTGATAAAAGAAACTGAAGAAGACTTAAATAAATGGAAGGACATTCCATGATGGATTGGAAGACTAAGTATTATTAAGATTTCAATTCTACACAAACTGACTTACAGATTCAAAACAATCTCAATAAAAACCCAACAGCCTTCTTTGCAGAAATCAAAAAGCCAAAAATATATTTTACTTGGAAGTGTAAGGGGCTTTGAATAGCCAAAAATATCTTAAAATACAACAAAGTTGGAGGACTTTCACTACCTGACTTTAAACATATTACTTAGCTATGGTGTTTAACAAAAAAAAAAGCATGGTATGGGCATAAGGACAGACAGATTTAGCAATGGAAGTAAAGCAAGACCTCAGAAATAGACCATCACATCTATACTCAAGTGATTCTTCACAAGGTTCTTAAGCCCATCCAGTTGGGCCAGAACAGTCTATTCAAGAAATTGTTCTGGTAAAACAGGATAGCCATATCCAAAAGAAAGAAAGAAGATGCTCACCTCACATCTTTTACAAAAATTAACTCAAAATGGATCAAGTACCCAGACATAAAAACAACAACCTTAAAACTCATAGAAGAAAAGAGAACATCTTCAAGATTTTGTGGCAGGCGGAAGTTTCTTAAACCTTAAACCCAAAGCACTAGCAACAAAAGAAAAAATAGATAAATGAGACCTCCTCAAAATTCAACACTTTTGCACCTCAAAGGACTTTTTCAAAAAGGTGAAAAGGCAGCCAAGTCAATGGGAGAAAATATTTGGTAATCACAAATCTAATAAGTGTTTAATATTCATGATATATAAAGATATCATACAATTCAGCAATAAAAAGACAAACTATCCAATTAAAAAGACAATTGTCCAAAGAAAAAATAAAAAAGCAAAGAAACATATGAAAAAATGTTCAACATCACTAGCTATTAGGAAAATGCAAATCAAAATTACACTAAAGTATTGTTTCACACATGTTAGACTGCCTGCTATTAAAAAGTTGGAAAACTGTAAATGTTGGAAGAGATGTGGAAAGTTAAGAACACTTACTCAGTGTTGGTGGGAATACAGAAAGTTTCAGCCACTGTGGAGGACTGTTGGGCAGAACCTAAGGAAGTTGAATATAGAATTGCCTTGGGACTCATCAATACCATTGGTAGGTATATACCCAGAAGAACTGAGAACAGTGACATGAAAAGACCCCTGCAAACTTATGTTCATAGCATATTCATGATATGATATTCATGATATCATATCATGAATTATTCATGATAATTAAAAGTTGGAAATATCCCAGGTGTCCATCAACTGATGAATTGATTAACGAATTGTGGTGTATACACATGATGGAATATTATACAGCAGTAAGAAGAAATTTAGTCATGAAACATATGACAATATGGATGAACTTGGAGGATATTATGATCAGTGAAGCAAGCCAAACACAAAAGGACAAATACTGTTGATTGCACTTTTGTGAACTAAATATATTATGTGAAGCATAAATATATAATATGAATTATCAATATGGTTAAAATTGCATACATAAGACCATTTTTCTTTGAAGCTGAACAAATGTAGGGTTAATAGAAAATATTAATATCAGAAAATAATACATTATACTAAGTGAAGGAGACCAGAGAGAATACTACATACTGTATGATTTCATTTATAAAAAATGTAAACATAATTCAATTTATAAAGATGAAATTTGATTAGCGATTATGTATGCCTGGAGTATATTTGCTGATTGTAGAGCCTTTCTTTTTGGAGTAATGAAATTGTTCTAAAATTTTTTTAGGTGATGAATGTACAACACTGTGATTATGTTAAAATCCAGTGATTATATGCTTTGGATAAATCAACTGGTAAGTGACTATATCTCAGTAAAACTGCTTAATTAACAAATAAGTAATTGTGCAAGTATAGCCAGAAATAGTTATGTACTGCAAGGGATACATAGAGAAATTGAGAGGTGAGGAATTTCCTTATTTGTTTGTCTATTTATTGTTTATTATTATTGTTGTTGCTGTTGTTGAAATAATGAAAATGCTCTAATAATGATTGAAGTGATTAATGCATAAATATGTGATTATACTAAATACCACTGTACACTTTGGAAGAATTGTATGCTTTATTAATATGGATCAATAATGTTGATTTAAAAATGCATAGTGTGTAACAGAAAAGTGCAAGACAAAATAAAAAATCAAACAAACATACAGAGAGGATATGCTGGCCCATCCAAAGAAAGAAAATATATCATCAGAAAGTTAACAAAGAACAAAGAAAATGGGCCTTTGGAAAAAGACTTTAAAAATATGATCTTCAAAATGCTTAAAAACATACTTCAAGAATTGATGACTTTCAGGACATGATATACAAACAAAATGAGAATTTCAATAAACAGGAGGAAATTATAAAAATGAGTTGAAGCTCATCATTGAAAAAAAAAATCCCAAAAGTGTTTCAAAGAGTAACAAAATTGGCAGAAAAAATATTCAGTGAGGTGAAAAATAAGAAAATTGAAATGACTGAGAGTGAGGAATAGAAAAAAAAATTACGGAAACTGAACTGAGCCTTAGATACCTAGTGGACACAATCCAGCATACTAATATGGGCATTATGCGAGATGCAGAAGGAGAACAGAGAATGGGGCCAAAGAAATATTCAAAGAAACAATGACAGGAAACTTCCTAATTGTACCAAAAGACATAAATATACCCATTCAAGAATCCTAAAAATCATAGAGGAATATGCCCAGACACATTGTGGTCAAATTGTCAAATTCCAAGGAAAGGAAGAGATTTCTGAATGCTACAAGATAAAAGAAAGGTATTATCTACAAGTGTGCCCCAATAAAATTAAGTGCCAATTTCCCAACAGAATTCATGCTGAACAGAAGGCAGTGGGATATAATACTAAAAGTGCTGAAAGGAAATAATTGCCCACTAAGAATATTATATCTGGCAAGACAGTTTTTCAGAAACCACAGAAAGATTAAGAAATATTTCAAAATAAAAAAAAAACCATTAAAGTTGTCCATCATCACTATAAATGCCATAATTTCAATAATAAAGGGAGTTCTTCATGCTAAAAGGAAAGGAGACTTGCCAGTGGATTGAATCAGTATGAAATATTAATATATACAATAAATGTAAATATTTGGATAGCTTAAAGCATCAGTAATATTGTATTGGACTTCCAGGGAAGAGGGAGAATTATGGATCTACATGACCCAGTCTTTTCACCCAAACAGCCATTAGGCAGGCAGGAACATTGTTAAACAACTGTTCTAAGACTCTGAAGGCCAGACCACTGTAGAGTATCCAGGGAAGAGCAGGAAGAAGAGACTGATAAACTAAAGTAAAGAACAATGAGTTTTTCTTTCCAATGGTGGTTGCTTTTGCCCCTCACACATTCATTTCATGGGTGACCTCAGGATTCAGTCCTTAGCTCACTGGTGATGAAAAAATTCTCTTCCTCAAGAACAGGGATGTGCACAGCCAATCACAGATTATGGCTTATGATTAGTGCATTTGGATCACACAGCCCAGACTCTGGGCTGTTTTTTCAAATCACAGCAGACAAAGACAGAGGAAGCCATTGTTTCAACTGTGCCCTGAATAGGGGTAGAGACAATGGATATTTAACGACTTAACACTTCCTCAGGATTTTGGGCACAGTTAACTGAAAGATGGCATATGCTGGGCAGGCCAGGAAAGCTAAGCTTTGGGGAGCTGTCAAATAGGCTTCTAGTGACCTTCCTGATTCCCTCCTGAGGACCCTTTGGATCTGGTCTGTGCCCAAATTCATGGGTCCCTGCCTTGTTTTGGCCAGGAAATTCTGACTTCAGAAAGTCCTCTCTTGGGTATATCTTCCACCAAACAAAAGCATCTAGAAAAAATGAAATGAGAGTAAAAAACTTTGGAAGCAAAAGATAAACAAAAGGAATAGATCAAGAATCCCAGTAAAGGAATAGAGGAAAAGAAACTTTCTCCTATAGGGGAAAAATTTGCAGAATATTTCAATCATAAAAATTGTTTCTCATATCTAGGGCAAGAATCAGATGAGGAAGAGCTACGTAAATCTGATCAGTTAAACTTGGACTATTATAAAGACAAGAGAAAGGAAGAGGGAGTGTCAAGGAAGAGCCTTTAAACAAAGCCAATCAAAAATAAAACCCTAAGGAAGAGAGATAAACTGACACTGAATGTAAAGACATAATATCAGAAGCCAAGTCATCAGCAAAAAAATTATAAGCCATACTGAAAAACAGAAAGATATGGCCCATAGAAAAACTTGGGTTCTGAACATGAGCTTGAGAGGATCCCAATACTTAAAGGCCTGTCTGACAGTATTGCTGATTTTAATAAATATGGTTTATTTTGGTTTTGTAAAATGAAATAGGTCATATTTGTAAGATCAAATATTTTTAGATGAGCACTACTTGATTAAAAAATCATGCATGTGTAAAACCCACTGAAATAAATAGTTAATGGATTTAAATATAGTAGATTATGAAAAGTTTATTCATATGGTTTGAGCCTCCAAATTCACACTATTCTTTAGGAAATCCCCACTTGTGGATATTTGGCTAGAACATTATTATTAAAGAACTGTTTATATGATTACCTTAAAGTACTAATCATATACTCCTCCTTCTTTCTAACCATATATATGTGTGTAAGTTCATATTTTCTTCATACTCTTCAAGTAAACTAACATATTGCATTAGAATGAATGAAAATGCAGATAGGAGAATTCAGATATCTCCCAGTAAGCCAGGATGAAAGAGATGTTCAAAATGATTGACCATATCTCTCTTCTCATTATTTTATTTTGGCTTTGGGAAATAAATTTTTAAAATATGTTAGGAAAGGACACTTGACAATGGATTAAATCATTGTGAAAAATTAAGATCTTACATTAAAATATAAGGAATTATTATTTTTACTAATTATATAAGTATTTAAATGTGTACAAATTTAATTATTAATTCTATTTTTCCTTGGATATAAGGCACAAAATTAAGAGTTTTTAAGGATTTTCAATAGTTCTTTAGAATACAAATGGACCCAGGAATCAAAAACCATGAGAATAGATGGTTTATGTAAATTCTACTAAATTGTGTTCTGCAGTATTTCAAAGAATCTTAGATAATATATTTTTGCATGTATTTTTCCTACCATTACCCTCTTTTGAGTGTTTTATTTCTATGAAAATAATGGTATGGTTCTATTGAATGCCTGGACATCATGTTACTTCATATTCCTATCCAGATAGCAAATTTATCCAGTTTTCTATTACTGGATCCACTCTGAATTCCTCTTTTTCTAAAATTAATTAATTAATTAATTATTTTATATTTTAAGAGATGCTTAGATTACATAAATGTTATACAAATATTACAAGGATTCCCAAGTTCCCCACCTCCTACACCTCCCACAACATCCCACACAAACATCTTTCATTAGTGTGGCACATCACCTGCAATGGATATGCACATCCTGGGGCCTTGCCACCAAGGATGGACCATATTTCACATTGTAGACCACACTCTCTCCCACACAGTTTTGCATGCTATAGGCTGAAATAAAATGGCTTATATCTGTCATCATAATGCCACTCAGGACAATTCCCAAATCCCAAAAAAAGCCCCTCTATTACAACTGCTATTGTCTTCCCTGCCCCAAAAGCATCCAGTGGCCACTGGCTCCACCTCACTGTTGAAATTTCTTCCATTGCTTGAATCACAATATGTCTACAACAGAATACCAGTGAGTTCACTCTAGTCCATCGTCCCTCCCCCAATCCTGAGGAGTTTGGGGTGGTGATGTCCACTCCATCTCCAAGTGAGAGGGGGCCTATATCCCATGGATATGATGGATGCGATTATCCTTCCTAAAGCTGCAGACTCTCTCCATTTCTCCATTCCCTGGGATGGCCACCGTCTATGATCATCTCCTCACCAGGTGACTTGGGTGAGTCCATTGAGCTGTAGAGGAGGAGTTGCCTTTCCCACAGTGTGGGACATGAGTCCCAGGGATGAGCTTCCCTTGCAATTGTAGGATTAACACCAAGTGCCATCTGGCAATACCACTAGAAAAAGACCTTGAATAAAAGGGAAAAGGTAAAGACAAATTAGTTCATGTGGCTAAGAGACTTCAAAGAGAGTCAGGAGGTCATCCCAGATGTAACACTTATGAACACCTCAGTAGGATGTCATAGAACACCAAAGTGGATATCACCCCTCACAGAGGGGCTCCTGAGGGTTCTGGAGACACCCAGGTCCTATATAATGGGGGATAGCCCCAGAGATTGATGCCTTATCAGTGGGCTCTCCAGTGGAATCTGTCCTCCTGAGACTGACAGAGTTGGACTCAAATAAGTCCTCCCTGCACATGATCCATCAGTCCTTCTATTCAAACCTATATGCAATGCTGGACTTTGTAGGTGTACTTCCAGGGACTGGAGCCTTTGGTCTGAATTCCTCTTGTCATATGAGGGCATGTTATATGAGCTAAGCAATCTTTCACAGTTTCGATTTTTTGCCTAAAATGCACATACAAAGACTGAGAATATGGCATGATTATGAAAGTAGGTAAAGATCTGCTGAGGCTATTTGAAAGCCTTGCAGAGGGTTTCCAGCTCTGGTGAAGCCAATAATGTCCTATAACAAGTCAAGGGTACTTTCATTGATTCAACTTCTCTACTCACCAAACGTTCCCTGCCAATATGCATAATTGTGTTCATTTCTTGTAGGGGTATGTGGAGACTTCTTTTTTTCAGCCTTCATTTCCAAAACTTTCCTTAAAGCTCCTTTGCCTCTCCCATATTCTCATACTCTCCTGGTTCATAGCTATTAAGAATCATGCTCAGAATAAAGGCAAATGAGCAACTTTCCTATGCTCAAAATCTGAGGGTACCTAACATTACTGTCAAAGCACATGTGTGAGGATCTCTTCGAAGCACCTTTGGTAATGGTCCCACTTTGTGTTACAACCTCTAATACATGCTTTCATTGCAAAATCCAGTCTAAAATGTGACATTTTCTTTAATTTAATAACTCCTGTATAATTTTCACTTGTTTTTTGGTAGTGTTTATGATTATAAATAGTATATGATTTTCCCTCCCCTTACAATGTTAATCGAAATGCATAACACTCAGTTTTATTTGATTTGCATCATTTATTGACATATTGAAATGTAAATAATTGTATTTATACTCTGACATAAAATTGAAAAGATATTGAATCACCATTGATTAGGAATCTTTTTTGATTACTACATTTTCATTAACAAAAAAAAATTATTTGATAAATTGATTGCTAAATAACACCATTACAGCCTTATCTGATCTGAAGGGTATAGCCAAAGATCCTTACCAATTATGAGTTGAATTAAAACTGGACTTTCTACAGGGTAAAATCACTAGTTCCCAGGGCTCCTGAAATTTATGAGCCATATGCTTAAAGAATATTCATATTTATAAGTTATCTGGAAGCACAATTGTTCCTATGATTAAAGATAAATATGAGTTTACCTAAGAAGTCTCTCCTTGAATTTATTCAGAGAAGAAGAAGGAAGAATCACAAATTTTGTAAAGTTTTTATATCTGCACAAAAGTAATATTCATGTTAGAGAAGAGAGAAATATTTCCTCATTTCTCAGGTATATATGTATGCTTTAATTCATGTGTTTCTTTAAAATGAGTAATGAAAAAACTTCACTGACATAGCATGATATGTTTCAAGATCATTAGAATACTTAATAATTTTTGCTCCATATTATAAATTGATAGAGTTTAAAACTTTCTGATTCTGATTTCATCATAGGTGATTCATTTTAAAAATAGTACCAGATGATATATATGTGATACATAAAGTATATTCCAAATAGTGAAAATATACTGATACAGAAATTACCAAGGTATTGAATTAGCACAATCACTATGCCTTAAATATTAATATAAACGGATGAAGGATGGTGGTGTGGGATGTTGTTGGAGGTGTGGGAGCTGGGGAACATGGGAATCCCTGTAATTTCTGAGTAATATTTAGGTAATCTTAGCACCTTTAAAAATACATACATATATATATATATATATATATATATAA
>JAQZBX010106160.1:0-10768 GCA_029593785.1 Cabassous unicinctus
GCAGAGATGTCAGTGTCATTGCTCTCATTAATGTTATGGGCTCCGTCATGAGTCTGCCCTCCAGCCTGTGCTGGATCCACTAAAGTTGCCTCTCAAAAGGCAGCACTGGATATGCAATTGCGAGGTGCTTACTACAACCTTGACTCCAAACTCAAGATACCCAAGTGGAGTGGAGGCAAGAACAAGCTCAGGAAATTTCTAAAACATCATTTGTGAGGACAGAATTGTGAACTCCTGCTGAAGAGGTGGGGGCCCACCAGAGTTAGAGGGCTGATGTGAGGCTCAGGTCTACCCAGCTTCCCACTCATCTTAGCCCTTCAATCCTCTCTCGTGTGCTGTGGTCTATACAGTGGGTCAGCCCTTACCATTGCCCCAAACATCTCATCAGGTTATCTCTGCAGATTGGACAGTGCAATAGGACAGATGTGGGACCTGTTACAATAACCACCACCCGTGTTATTTTTCCATGGGGTAGGAAGGTAGGAGCGCTGTGTGCTTAGGGCAAGCAATAGAAGTCTCTTGGTTCTTTTTAAGAGAAAGGAGAATGAAAGATGGGTCTTAGCTTATTTTTGCCTTTCCTATGAGGACTTGACATAAGTTCTGCTGGAGTTAATCCATCACTGCTGCTCCAGACTCACCTGGAGAAGCTGCCTCCACTTGCCCATTACTGTCCAATCAGTGGGTCTGAAAACAGAATATATAAAGTCCATGTGACTGGCTTAAAAGAGTCAGGGCCTAGAGGTCTCTCAGGAAACCGTCTCCAAAGCCCTAGCAGCAGTACAGCATGCTGTCTTCAACCTTCATTGCCACCCCTGCCCTACATTTTTAAGGGTTGTTTATGACCATCCTTGGAGCTTTATAATGAAAAACTGTCTAATATTCTCAACCAAGTGGTTGAATCCTGCAGTATTCTAGTGTGACGGTAGGATAAATATCTAGGAAGATATGGCTAAAGCCAAACTGGGGCAGGCATGGGGTGGCTTATTTTCAATAGCTCTCATTCTGATTTGTTCCTGCCATTTCACTACATTGCTTTAGAAGGCAAGGCAAAGGGCAGTTTTTCCAATTGCTCCACTCTGGCAAAATCAGAAAAAAATAAGCCTGCCTTCAAGATCAAATTCCACTTGGTTGAGACTGAGTTGGGTGAAGAAAGTATTGTGAAGATAAGCTTCTCAGAGTTTAAGAGCAGCTAGAATGGGTAGAAGTCCTAGCTTGGAAGCTTTGAGTCACATAGTGACAAGAAGCAGAACCCTCCAGTTGGATGGTTATGTGCATTATGTTATAGGACCTGGGTTTGTCATCCTTCTGGAATTTCCTTTACAGATCAACTGAGAATTGACCCACCCCCTACTTCTGTTAATTAGTTGTAGGCCACTTTTCTTCTGTGACTTTGGAAAACAAAAGAAAAGGAGGGGAAATCAGTATCTTACCATACTACATGTCACCAGACACTTGTGGTTGCCTCAAGGCCCATGGGCAGGCAGGGTAGACCTGGCTAGCCCTTACAAATCAATGGTGTCGGCAGGTCTGAAAGCTGCCCCACTAGCCAGACTTCTCTCCAGCAGCAATGCCAGCCCAGGGCCTGCATGGCAAGCCTAAGCTTAATGGGATGAAGCTGAGGCTTTCTCCCAACTATGACTGGAGTGCATGTTTACACCAGCAGTTTTTCTGCACATGTATCTTCAATTCAACAAGGCCATTTTTTATGCTGAGTAACAGGCCACCAAGTGGCTACTGCATTACATTCTCCCCAGCAACTAGCCACAATCTCTTCTGTACCATTTTCTACACCAGACTTGCTTGGCACTATGGTGAGCTCCTTACCTCTGCACAATTATATTCCAACCACTACCAGCCAGAAGATACTGCCAACCTTGCTGATTGTCACAAGCAGGACCTTGGGTTCATTGGCAATGTCAGTGATCATAAGTCATTTCTTGGGAAGAGGAACCCCCTCTCCACAAACCTGCTTGTCCTGTGCAAGTGGCACTTCAAAGGAGTCCCCATGCCCTTGTAGTCCATGAGCCAATGGGATATGCAAAGACACTTAAACATTTCAGGGCTGGTTTCTCTGTTCATATCCAATTCTCGTACTTAGGAACAGGGACCTATGCCAATGCCAAGGGCAAAAGGCCCCACCTTTAAGGAAGGAAGAAGGCCTGACCCTGGTCAATCCTAGGCTGTTTGTTTTTCTTGTTTTTTTTTCCTTTTTTTTTTTGTTGGTGTTGTTTACAAAAGATGCATTTTGTTTAACCAAATATTAAAAATGGAAAAATCCATACATAAATTTCCAAAAGAAAAAAATGTACATCCAGGCTCCTTGGGGATGCTAACATTTTGGTGCCATTGCTACTTATTTCATATTGTGTTCAAAGGAGACACTGGGTCTGAAAAAGATGCATCCAGTTTTGCTAGGGGCCTTCACCAGCAAAGCCACCCTTTACATTGGACAGGTCAAACTCATCCAGGCCAAGGAAGAGCATATATAACCAGAATCTGGTCATCCGTGAGACTAGGTACTCCCTGGGTGGGCTGTCTGTACTGGTGTGGGGTGTATCTCACTGATGAGAAAGAGCATAAAGAATCTTCTTGATGATCAGGTCTGGGAAGAGGAGTGAACAAAGAGAATGTTGGGATGGGTAGGGGGTGGTTTCAACCCATACATTATATATATTCAATTACTCAGAATAGCCTGTTCCTCTCTTATTTAGGCTGAATGAATAGACTGTAAAATTGTCATAAAATAGAAAGAAATAACTTTTAGATAGCCAGTATTTGGGCTTAACCATGTCACTCTTCCCATCGTTTAGAATTGATTATCTATCTAGCATTGATTATATCACTGTGTATCAATATTGTTGAAAAAATTCACTCATATTTAGCTGAAGGAATGAGAATCAGTTTTTATTGCCATCAAAGAAAAAAATATGTAGGCTTTCATCCTTTTAATGCCTTTCAAATTAAAAAATTACTATAAAATTTTCCAGATATATAAAAATGTATAAAGAATAATAGAGCAAACTTTTACTAAGGATATAGGCCTTCAGGGGTCCTAGCTTTAAGCAGGGGTCTCAGTTCCAACTTTACATCTTGCTTGTCATCTTTCCATTCCCCCCACCCCCATAAACACACCTTTAAAACCCTAGTCTCTGAGTGTAGAGATTGTCAAATGACCTGAAGTCAGCTGAAGGTTTGCCATCAGTTTCCTATTCTACCTTCTTTGTGAGTTTACATGAGCCATGCATTTAAAAAGATGTATAAAATATTTCATTCAGCAGTCTAGCTGTTTTTAGCTTAAAGTATTTTCAGAATTTCTAGTCCCTATCTTCTTTTTTATCAAAACACACTCACTATTATGAATTTGAATTTTTTTCAAGTTTGTTTTATTTGCATATCTGTCTTTGTCCTCACTGTTAAGACTGGAATGAAAATGAAGAGAAATGGCCATGAACAGAATTAGATTGCTTTAAAAATTATTCTAAAGAGACACAGTTTTCCATGATATAAGTAGTTTTTATATTTTTAATAGTTCCAAAATAATAATTAAAGGCAAATTAGTCATTTTTTTACATATGAACTCTAAACCCAAACTATCCTCTCCCTTTCTTTCCTCCAAAGGTCTTCTAGGATATTCTCCCACTTTATAAATTCCCCCACTTGAATGTAAAGTTTTTTTAGCAAAACTAAGGTCTTAGAGAATGGAATGTACATGCTAGCAAATTCATTTAGCCTTCTCCACCTTACCTAAAGAATGTTGAGTTAATAAAGAAATTTAAACTCTCTCTCTTGGGGGGAGGGTGGGTTATCAAAACTTAGAATTCCAACACCTTTCTTACGCATGTGTAATGATTGTGCAATAAGCAATTGCTGAATTGGTATTTTTAGTTTCCCAGGGTTTGGGTGAGCATGATCACTTGCATCAGTAACTATCTTTAATAAGAACTTTGAATCACTCTCCTCCTCCTCTGTGTGTGCTCCTGGCCAACTAAAGGCTAATAACCTCTGCCGAAGTTCTCCCTCGAAGACCCAAATCCCAGCTCTAGCCCTGCTGGTTGGTATCCCATTCAGGCTTGCCTTGGCCCCTCTGAAGGTGCTGGGGCAGATGTTACAGCCATTTTACAGATAAAGAAAGAAATTTTTATCTGAATCCAAGCAGTAAATGGTGGAACCAAACTGACTGCAGAGCAAAGATATTTCACCATGATAAATGGCACCTAGAAAAACAGTTTTGTAAAGGTCTGGCAGCCAATGGTACAAAACCTGACCTGGGGAGTGTTTTAAATGGTTGGGTCACACTGTGTACTTGTGGGAGGAGTAATTTGTTGGTAACAAACAGTTCCTGGCACATAGTAACTGTTGTATAAGTGTTTGCCATTTGCCACAGCCACAACCAAGAACTCTGAGCATCTTAGGTGTCACAAGTATGTTATAACTGTCATGTGTATGGTATTATTTCCTGGATCTAGACTTAAGAAAGGGACAATCCTTAAAATACAAGCCAATTCTAAACAATTGAGAATTTCTGCAGTCAGACTGGAATAGTATTTCTATGCTAGACAGTGAGGCTTCAGTAATTTCAAGAAATGAAACTACTTATATAACCTCATCTATGTAAAAGCAACAGTAGATCTTTTGTAGCACTCATTAATCTCACTATTGATCTTTGACCCTTGATACAGACTGAGGTCTTCTACTGCTCTGCCTACATAAAGATATCAAATTATAAGTTTGCTAATTCAGACCAATACCCCACTCATAGAATCCACATCATTTGTATAAAGACTTACTGAAGTTTACCTCTGTAACGTCTTTTAAAAAGGAATCTAATTACCTAGAGCATCACACATTTTTAAAATATTTTAGACTATTCCAATAACAATGTAAATGATAATGTATAATTATGAAGTCTCTATCTTAAACCAGATCCAAAAAAGAATTTCTGCTGGGAAATACTTCTTATTACCCTTCCTTGACTTTCTTCTCATTTTTAACTTATTAATAAAGATTCTACTCCCAAAATACTTTTTTTATATCCAGAACTTTTTAAATTCTCTCTACTTCTATGTCTCTCTCTGATATAATGATTTTATAATGATTTTTAAATATTTTATGATTTACTGTCTTAGTCTGCTAGCTGCTAAAACAACCATACAGCAAGTTGGCTTGACAACAGGAGTTTGCTGGCTCACCTCCCAGTGTCGGTATCCTCTGGCTGACCAGAAATCTTTGGGGTACCTTGGGTTTTCTGTCACATGACAATGCATATGATGACATCTTCTCCTTTCTTTTCCAGGCTCCCTTGACTTCCAGCTTCTGGCTGCTCCCCGTGGCTTCTCTTTTTGTGTCCACTTTCCTTTGCTTTTAAAGACTTCAGCCATAGTAGACTAAGGCCTGCCCTTATTCCTTTTGGGACGCCTTAACTAATAACATCTTCAAAGGTCCTATTTACAAGTGGGTTCACAGGACCAAAGGTTGGGACCTGAATATGCCTTTTGTGGGGGATGTGATTCAATCCCCAATACCTATTATCTCAGGAACCTGTGTCATAGAAAACTTGCATTATTGATGTTTTTAGATGGGGCACTTAAAACTGGTGAATAAATTATTTATTTTGGTCTTTTGATGAGTTTATCTGCATGACTACTTCATGTTTGGGAAATTCATGTAATTAAAGTCCTGGAAAATTAGACATCTGTTCCCTTGATAGAGCTTGAATTTAAATGTTTGAAAGTAAATCTCTGTTATGAATGAGAATTTTAAATGTTCTGGTAAAGAATATGTATATATATATATATATAGTACAAATATATGTGTATGTACATATATATACACATAGCATAAATATATAATATATACATATGCTTATAAATTCAGGCCAGGTGCAAAGAAACCACTTGAATATTTCCATAACATCTCTACAATTTAAAGTTTAATATTTTCTGGTTTATTGTATGATAAGCATCTAGACTTTAAATGTTTTCTATATGAGGGGAAGTGTTCTGTGCCATCAGTCGCATGTCCGCTCTGGTTAAAGATATCCACCAAGCCCCAAATAGACATTTATTGTATCCTCCCTCAATATGTCTTTCATATTCCAGGAACAACATTCCCCCCTATGGGTCATTGTTCCCCTCCCCTATCACCTTTGCTCACTGAAGTAACAGGGGGTCCAAATAGTAGGTATCTGCCATTTTCTTACATGATCCCATGTTTTGGTACATGACTCAAACATGGCCACTCAGTGTCTTTCCCTGGGAAGAATGCCCTTTCCTCTGTGACCATGACAGTGCAGCAGCTGTTTCCAGCAACTATATTGTATAGAAGAATCCTCCCTGTAGGAGAGCACAAAACTGACATGCAGAAAGTAGAGATATGTGAAAGAGAAGAGAAGAGAAGAGAAGAGAAGAGAAGAGAAGAGAAGAAGAGATATTGAGGCGGAGAAAGAAACTGGGAGAAATTGTGAAAAGGAAAAGACTAAAACAGAGAGGGAGGGAGGAAGTGAAAACTTGAGATTGAATCGATGTGATTGTTGTGACAAATTTTAGACTTTTCTGGCTCCTTCTTCCAAGGCCTGGCTTTCCAGTTTCTGTGTCTTTTCTGTGATATACTTTGTCATCCATCCAGTGATTCTCCTCTGCTGTTCAAGTTATAGTCAAAAGATTTCTGATAACGAAAGAACTACCCAGAGTCTCTGTGGCCCTGCATTTGGATAGTATTCAAGTTTGATAATGTGGAGAGTCATTTGGACTTTATGTTAAATTTTAGCCATTCACCAAATGAAAGGAGAAAAAAATGGCATGTATCATGATTAGAGAAACTATCGTTTCAAAGGATACTCCCTAAAGTATGATTGAATTGAGAATGACAAACGAGATCCAACTAGAGAAAGTTGATGAAGAGACTGGTTCCAAGTAACCCAACAGAAGAAACTTAGACTGCGTGGGAGAGTTGAAGGAGCCTCAGTGCCCATGGTGTGTTCGTTTCTTATTGCTACTATAACAAATTGCCACAAACTTAGTGGCTTATAACAACACACATTTATTATCTTACAGGCCTATGGGTCAGAAGTCTAAAATGAGTCATCAGGGCTGCATTTCTTCAAAAGGCTCTAAAAGAAAATCTATTTCCTTGCCTTTTCCAGCTCCTAGAAACTGCCTGTATTCCTTGACTCATGACCCTGCATCACTTCAACCACTGTTTTTTTCATTACATCTCCTTATTTCATTCTGAAACCCCCGACTACCTTTTATAAGGACCCTTGTGATTGCATTCGGCCCACCTGATAATCCAGGATACTCTCCCATATCAAGATCCTTAACTTAATCACACCTGCAAAGTCTCTTTTGCCATGTGTGGTAACATAATCAGAGATTCTAGAGATTAGTGAACATCTTCAGGGGGCCATAATTCAATCTTCCATACATGGGGACTACTCTTTGCAGGAAAAGTTATCAAATTGTATAGTTCAGTGCTCCCTAGGAATCAGTCACTAGGTATATAGTCCCAGACTTGCCTGGAGAGGACACTAGCCCTAAAAGTGACACTGTCCATCTCCAAATGGGGGATGCTTGTGGAGCAGAGCTTAGAACCCAGTGTGAACCACTGTAGTGGGTTGAATTGTAATCCCCAAAAGATATGTCCACCTGGAATTTCAGAATGTGACCTTATCTGAAATAAGGGTCTTTGCATATGTAATTAAGCTATGAATGTTGAGATTAGATCATCCTAGATTAGGGTGGGCCCTAAATCCAAAGATGGGTGTCCTTATAAGAGAAAGGAAAGAAGACACAGAGGCACAGAGAGAAGGCCATGCAGTCAGAGGTGGATATTGGAGTTATCCTGCTCCAAGCCAAAGAACACCAAGGGTTGCCGGCAGCCACCAGAAGCTAAGAGAGAGGCATGGAATGGATTCTCCCTCAGAGCCTCCAGAGGGAACCAACCCTGCTAACGCTTTGATTTTGTACTAAGGCCCCAAGAGCTATGAGAGACTAAATTTCTGTTGTTTTGTCACCCACTTTGTGGTAAGTTGTTATGTCAGCCCTAAGAAACCAATGCAACCACTCACTCTTTTTCTATGGTTGTAGAGAAGATAGACAGTTGTTGGCAACTCCACAAATGCTGAGAATATGCCAGTGGTGATGCAGAAAGCTTTTTGCCAGGCAGCAGGAACAAAGCCAGTTCCTCAAAGGCCTTAGGGTAGTATACACTGCTTACCAAAGAACTGGTCAGGCCACATCTCTAGACTGGCAGATCTCTGAGAATCCATGATGCAGAGGCAGGCTCTATAGCTGATAACCTTTATGCCTAGCCTACTGACATCTATGCAGCTAGTGCTTCGATAACAAAGCAGGTGAACATGTTCTGTGAGTGCTGCTATGCAGAATGCTATGGTCACTTCTGGAAAACCACCTGGCCCAGCACTTGTGAAAAAAGCCAGAGATCAGCAACGGCAGGAAGCCCTTAACACCCTTAGTGAAAAGGAAAGAAGTAGAAGTTGGAACCACTGAGGTCTGACCTGAGAGAGCTGTAGGAAACTCAGCTGTTGGAAGAGATACCACTAAGGCCCAGAGTGGGTCAGGGAGGGAGATACCCTGACTTCCATCTTCTTCCTATCCTCTAGTCTCCCACCAGAGCTTCTCAGTAGCCAAACCCGGCATAAAGCTAGTTGATGTGGAAGCCTGAAAAACACAGCTTGCAGGATGCCTCCTCCCTCCCACTCCTACCTGCAATACAGAGGAGAGCAGGAAAGCAGCATGGAAGGGATCAGCCTAACGACCAGCTAAGTTTGAGAAATGCTAGGTTAAGCAAAGAGCCATAGGACTTTCTATATACACTCTGATTCTCCAAGAAGGGGATACGATATGCAGGGTTTTCCAAATGTGGATGACCATGGTGCCCTTTTATGCCAGAGTATCACACAGAACTCAGGGTCCAAGGACTATATTTTGAGAAATTCTTCCTTTAGCTAGACTAACCAAAGAGAAAGGTCTGTTGTGTATACTGCTCTGAATGGGCCTCAAGACAAAATAGACTTCTAATCGACACCATTTGCTCCTTTCTGGGGGAGACTGTGAAGGAAGTTTCAAGGGTTAGAGGAAACAGGAGAATCCTTGTGGTATTTTTTCTGCTCCCCATAAGAGCCATTGTAGAGTTAATCTTTTAATAAAAAATCCTTGAATCCAAGACCCTGGCATTCTGCCTTTTGAAGACTAAACTAGAAATTAAAGAGTCAAGAGAAATTGACCCTGTTAGAGAGCACCATTTGAGAAAACCTGATTTTTTATGGGGCCCTTTACATTTTTTTCTGTTGGTATAATCCAAGGCATTTTGCCAAGACTGATCCACCTGCCAGATATCCAGCAAGCTGGCGAAGGCCAGGCATTTTAGAATAGTAGAAGAGGTAATGAAAACAAAAGGGCATGCAAAGCCTAATGTTTTTCTGCATGCTTCTCTTGCCATAGACTATTAATAAAAACAAAAATAAAAGGAATCACTGAAAGCTATCACAGCATGATTTGTTGAGTCATAGAATTAAGGTTTGTTTGTTGTTGTTTTTTTAACTAAACCTGTTTATTTCTAGAGGACTGTTAATTTTTAATAGAGATGTTACCATTTGAATCCAAGTGGAGGTTTTTTTTGTCCACTTATATATCCAAACCTAAGGTTGTGTCAAATAGCAGCTAGCTGTATGTTAGATGCAAAGAAATTGTAGGAAGGAAGAAAACCTTTATCAGATCTCCTTCGTTTGAGAAATCAGGTGCTAAAGATGTTATGAAAGAGTTTTAAATTTGATATTAAGGTGCAGATTTCATTCTATCTATTCCACTTAGTAGCTATGTGATCTGGGCTGGTCACTTATTGTTTCTGATCTTTAGTCCCTAATCTAGGAAATGAAGATGAAAATTCATGTCCTATATCCCTTAGGTAATTTTTGAGAGATGATATAAGATCTTGTCTGGGAAAAGACTTCTAAATTATCAACTGCTTTCTGTAGAAGAGGATGGCCAAAGAAGGATGCATTCTTTCTCTGGAATTATGCCAAGCTAAGATCCCTAAAACATGAATTCAACCTCCTTCCCTGTCCTAGGAGACTTAGTATTTTTGCAAGTGACTCTTAAAATTGGTGCTTCACTGAAAATGAGAACTGATTTAAGTAGAATCCATGTTTAGAAACCCCTCAGAGGCCAAGGCTCTTTCCTCTTTCACAATGTGGTGAAACAACATTCACCCCCAATGTCACACCTTGAGGCTGAAGGTTTTTCCTTCTGATTTACTAGATGTCGTCTTTCCCATCTCCCTCCTTCTGAATTACTCTCCCCTGCCCAAGTCACAGCCTTGATAGTAACAATCAAGACCTATTGCTCTTTATTCACACAATGCTCCAAGCCCTCTGAGTAGCAGCATTATACTAGTCTTAGTAATATGGTAATGGGTGATACCATCAATGTGAAATCTCACCGGAAGACATTAATCATAGAATTATAACATCAGAATCAACTTAGCTCCTCTAAGGATGAAAATTGTGTTAATAGTACAAATGCAAGAATGTCCTTCTGTGAACTAGAACGGATGTATGTCACTATTGCAGGGTAGTGGGAATGTGGAGAAGCATGGGAAAAATACAATTAATGTAACCTATGGACTATAGTTAACAGCAATATTGTAATATTCTTGCATCAATGCCAAAGATGTACTGTGTTAATAATAGAGGGGTATGGAAAAAATATGCCAAATGTACGCTATGGACCACAGTTAGTGGTAATAGTCT